>CAUZXS010005305.1:57500-70000 GCA_963585895.1 Sepioteuthis lessoniana | reverse complement strand
CTTTTATTTGACCCATTCAGGTGCTACCACTCAAAGCCAGAGAGGACCTGGGAGTGATGGCAATGAAAAGGTACTCTGCATTCCCCAATGCTCCGAAGCTTCACCATCAGAGTGTCACATTCAGACACTCGATTGGGTCGTCTTACCCTCTACAGAGATGCAGTCAGTTTATTCTCTTCCCCCAGCTGATTGGCCCATGCATTTTGTGAAGTTTTGCTTCATTTTTGGCTGAAAAAGTTCATGCTATTTTAGAGTTGATAGTTTTATCCTAAAAAACGTGAGAATCAAATGGTCAAATTTATTTGTGCAAATTCATTGAAATTGTGATGCAATTTTTAAAATTGCTTAAACTCAGCTCTACACTAATTTAAGACAAAACACCCATGGTTTTCAGAAATGTTCAGAATTTTTTGACTGAAAGGTTTAAATATATTTTTTTATTACCATATCAATAAATTTTACTTTTTATATCTAGATTTTAAGGTAACACCCCCTCAAAAATGCTTATTTTGGGGGTAAAAAAAAAAGAAAAACTTTTAGTATAACTGGTAATATGAAAACACCAAGATAGATCATATTACTGCATATATATTAAATTTAAAGAAAATCTTGATCATGGATGTTTATCAAAAAGCTGCAGAAGATGCTTGTTTTAGAATATATATATATATATATATATATATATATATTCTAAAACAAGCATCTACATACTTGGTATTGCTTTATCATGATTTCAGTCAGTTCTTCTGCAGCTTTTTGATAAACATCCATGATCAAAATTTTCTTTAAATTTTTCAAATAAAATTCATGCTATTCCAAGCATAAACACTTGATCCTAACAAATAATCTTAAGTAATTGTTTCTGGTTTGGTTTGGTTTCTTGTTTTAATGGCATATCAACCTTTCAATGTTATTTAATGCCAAAGCCATTCTCCTAGAAGAACAGTAGTGGTACTATTTAACCCATAGCTGGGAGGATAAGGGGGTTCATACCTTTCTCAAGGGAATTTGCGCGAAAGTGAATGTAATAGTGCGACTAGAATATAAACTCGCTTACTACGTTTCTGCTGTCCATCACTTTACACCATGAGGGCCCCCCCTCTAATTTCTGGGGTTTGGTCTATTTTACATGTTGAATGTTATAGGTGGGTGATGTATTGTATATATTGCCAAGTGACCTTTGATTTATTTTTGCGTGTCAAAAGTCTTATAAAAAATTCTTTTGATAAAGTCATAAATCGATTCATTGGCCCACTCTGGGCGGAGAAGGTGATCCAATCAGAATTATATAAATGATTCAATTTTGACTCGACAGACAAATGGTAGATGCTCGAAAAAGAATCTGTCCAAGAGAAATAAATCAGGAATTCCTCAATCCTAGCCAGATGATTGTTAGTTTTAAAAAAATTTAAAAAAACAAATTTTCATTCAGTCAACTTTGCCATTCCATCAGATTACTGAATGAAATCTTATATAAATACCAGGACCTAGCCAGAGAACAAAGAAGGTTTGGTTTAGGGTTTCTTTGTTTAATGGCATATCAACTCTTTGTAGGTTATTTAATGCCAAAGCCATTCTTCTAGAAGAACAGTAGTTGGTACTATTTAACCCATAGTTGGGAGGATAAGGGGGTTCATACCTTTCCCAAGGGTATTTGCCCAAAAGTGAACGTAATAGCGCAACTTGAGTACAAACTTGCGTACTAAGATTCCGCAGTCCATCGCTTTAACCATTACACCACGAGGATACCCCCTAGGTTTGGTTTATCGCATATCAACCATAGTAGATTATTTAATGTCACTTCTATTTTTATACAAATAAACAGTTCTATTTCAACCAATCCAGTTTAGTAGAAGCATAGTTTTTTGTTTACACACAGGTAAATGTCAAAACAGTTCTATTTCAAACAATTCAGTTTAGTGTAAGTACACAGTTTAGTTCTATTTGACCCATAGATAGAAGCCTATCAGGTGCTACCACTTCAGGCCAGAGTTGACCTGGGAACGATGGCAATGAAGGGGTACTCAGCATTCCCCAAAGCTTCAGCATTACTGGAGCCTCACCATTGGATTATTCAGTGTGATATCCAGGACACTTGTTGGGGGAGGAGTCTTATCCCTCTGCTGAGAAGCAGTCAGTGTATTCTGCAGCTGCAGCTGACAGCGCAAGAAAACAAAGAAAATGGTGGAAACAGAAAGAGATACTAAAAATAGTCAAGTATTTGAAACAATCCCAACAGAAGCTGGAAAAGAAAGTGCAGTAATTGAAGGTCCAAGGAGGGATAAAGATGATCCATTTCAGGATTGTTAAGATGGTTTAGAATCCTGAGAAGGACTCCATGGATCCCACATAATCGCAACAAAGACAACTTTACCAGCCATTACATATTCTTATTCAAGTGTTGTTAAATGTAAGACATCCTGAACCTTGCATTTTTCAGATCAGTGCATTTGAGCCAATATTACACTTTCAGTCAGGATTTTTAATGAGCCCAGATTAAGACTAAAAACAAAGATGTCTCATTTAAGGATTAGGGATTAATTCATCTCCTGACTACAATAGTGAATGGATTAGAAAAGATTGACTTAGTGTTTAAAGTTAAAATAGTGGCAGATTCTGATTTGGTAAACTAAATGTTTCTCAAGGATTTTTATAGTAAAAATCATTGGTCAATACGTTTTTATTGTAAAAATCATTTCCAATGCATTTTTTATAGTGAAAATCATTTCCAATTCATTTTTTATAGTAAAAATCATTTCCAATTCATTTTTTATAGTAAAAATCATTTCCAATGCATTTTTATAGTAAAAATCATTTCCAATTCATTTTTATAGTAAAAATCATTTCCAATTCATTTTTATATTAATGATTGTATATGATTGTTGTCTGGAAACTTGAAGTGGGTAACAACTGTTAAACAATTTAGACTGTGAATTTCAACGGTATGCTTGGAACAACACTTTCTATAGTAAAATTCATTGGTCATTGTATTTTTATAGTTTAATTCATTTCCAATGCATTTTTATAGTAAAAATTATTTCCAATGCATTTTTATAGTAAAAATCATTTCAAAAGCATCTTTATTGTCAAAAATCATTTCCAATGCATTTTTATAGTAAAAATCATTTCCAGTGCATTTTTCATGGATCAATGCATTTTTAGAACAATTTTCAGAGAAACATTTTTGAGTAGGATAAAAAATTTCATTTATGTAATCTTATTCTTTGATTAAAACAATTACAGATTTGAAATATATTTCTTCTCCTTTGTCCACCCCCATTTATTATTATTTTTTCTTTTTACTCCAAGTAATCTTAAGTTTTTTAAAATCAGATTTCATTTTCAGTCCACACAGTTGCTTGGAGACGGAGCATTATGGTGTGTGTGTGTGTGTTGTCACGGCTTTTGTTTGTGACAGATTGATCCATTTTCAATCTGGGTATTTAATACTTGGACCAAACTGTAATTCAGATTTTGTTTGGATGTGGGGGGAGGGGCATTGAATATAAAGAAAGTGAAGTTCCTTGGAAACAACCCTAATGCTCTGAGAGGGTATCCAAGACAAATGCGACATATGAAATTCCTCATTTAAAGTTTCATTTCATAATCAATTTTATAATATTCATAAAAATCGCTTTAAGAATTACAACACAAAAATGGTTTCTAAAAGAGGGCAAGGTTTAGTTTGGTATGGTTTTATGGCCAATCAACCATTGTTGGTTGGTTGTTTGGGTTTTATGGCGTATCAACCTTTGTAGGTTATTTAACACCAAATCCATTTTAATCAATTCTATTTAAAACATTTCAGTTTAGCATAAGTACATAGTTTAATTGTCAAAAACATTTCTATTTCAAGCTATTCAGTTTATTCAAACAGTTCTAATTCAGCTAATTCAGTTTAGCCTAAGTACTGATTTTGTTTACACAGTAAAATGTCAAAACAGTTTTATAGTAAACAATTCAGTTTAGTGTAAGTACAGATTCAATGTCTAAAACAGTTCCATTTCAAACAATCTAGTTTAAATGTAAGTATAGTTTAAGTGTCAAAAACATTTCTATTTCAAACTATTCAGTTTAGTCAAACAATTCAGTTCTTTAACCCATAGATAGGGCCCTATCGGGTGCTACCATTTTGGGTTAGAGTGGACCTGGGGGTGAAGGCAATAAAGGGGATACTGGAACCTCACCTTCAGATTGTTTAGTGTCATTATCAGGACACTCATTTGGGGGATTTTACCCCTCTGCTGAGAAGCAGTGAGTGTATTCAACAGCCCCAACAAACTGGGCCATATCAACCATTAGAGCTTATTTAATGCCAAATTATTTTATACTTACTTATTAAAAATATGATTTATAAACATAGATTGTAGATAATATTTTTAATTGAGCCTGAGCTCATTTTTTCACACAGTTAAATGGTTTCACTTATTTCTATCTAATACAAATAATTTTATTTACTATTAATTATTTGTTTGCACACAGTTTAAGGTTTTCAAGCATTTGTATGTATCACTAACAATTCAATTAAACATCAGTCATTTGTTTACACACAGTTTAATGTCAAAACAGTTCTATTCCAAGCAATTCAGTGTAGCATAAGTAGACAGTTTAGTTCTATTTGACCCATAGATAGGACCTTATCAGGTGCTACCACTCTGGACCAGAGTGGACCTGGGAGTGATAGTAATGAAGGGGTACACTGCATTCCCCAAAGCTCTAACATCAGATTGTTTAGTGTCATATCTAGTTCACTCGTTTAGGGAGAGAGTCTTACCTCACTGCAGAGATGCAGTCGGTGTATTCTGCAGCTGATTGGCCTTTAAAAGAGGGCAAAAAAACTAGATGTTTTAACCCTAATAAATGATCTCAATGTATAAGAGTTAAAAGCAATCTTCAAATCTAGTTTCCTCAAATGTTACGTTGAATCAACCGAATCAAATTGGAGTGAACAGTATTTTGAAATACAAAGAAAATATCATGTTAAATTTATTAACACTGATAACATGTGTGAAACAGTAAACTCTCCTGCTGCTGTGGCACATATTTAGGGGCAATAATGCATATGCAAAACAAAATATATATATATATATGAGAAATTTCATACTCATATATACGTGTGCACATCTCTTCTAATGAACTGAACTTTCTGGCAGCGAATATATATATATATATATGTAAATAAAAGAAATTCCTTTACTTACACTACGAGGGATGATAGCTTTGGAGTAAGATATCAGACTGACATAAAGTCAGCTGGGTTTCAATCCCAGCTTGAAGCATCTTGTGAATCTAGCCTCACTGAAGAATTGTGATACAATGAAAAGTCAGTCTGTGGATGACAGTGTAATACATATTAGAAACTTGCAACCGACACTTAACAGAATTAATCTTCAAACCAGTGCTTATGTACTTAAATGTCTTTAGCTACTGACACTATTTATACAAACCCATTTAAAAGCAAACCCTATACTCTCCAATGGTAAAAATTGCTCTTACATAGTAGTTATATGCAAAAACAAAAGTTACACTTTTGTAATAGATCTTCCCCTGATGATGGCTCAAAGTCAGGCAGAAAGTACTCGGGATATATACAACTATGGAAAATACATAAATCAATTCCCACCGAATACGATAAAAGCAATACAGCAATACAAATGGATCCAGAGGAAAATATGTAGACAGAAAATGTCTATAATGTTCAACGAAATTTGTATTAATAATACATATATATGTATGTATATATGACCGGCCCATTGGCATAATGGTTTGAGTGTTTGTCAATAGTTTGGGAGACTGAGGTTCAATCCCAGATCAAGTCAAACTAAAGACTAAAAAGGTACTTGATGTCTCCTTGATTAACACTCAGCATTATAAGGTATGGAACAAGGGTAAGTGGAGCAATGCAGGGAAAGAAGTAGCACCATCTTCTACACCTCGATGTAGCAGCTATTTCAAAAGGGAGCCCTTGGGTTGCGATCTTCCATGATCAACCAACTTACAAACTTATATATGCCTGCATATATGTATGTGTGTGTGACTGCGCCCTTACATGCACACATATAGTGGGCGAGTGTATATGTATGTGTGTATGTGTATATATGGAGGCACTTGTGGTGTGATGAGTATCATCATGGGACATGGACAGGGTGACCAGAGTTCAAATCCAAGATAGGGCGGTTTGCATTTCCCTATAGGGACAGGCATGAATCCAAATATTCTCTGGTCCAGGAGTAGGAAATATGTGTGTGTGTGTGTGTGTGTGTGTGTGTGTGTGTGTATCCAAATAATGGATATGAAAACTTTGTTATAACAAAGTAAATACCAGCCAAACAAAAACCAAATGTACAGTTCCATGGGAGTCAATAGCAGTTAGGGAAAAATGAGATAACATGAAAAAAGCATCCTTATTTAAGAAGAGAAAGCCAACAAAGACCAACGTGCAAAAGTGAATTAAAACAAAAAGAACAAATAGAATACATTGAATGGCAAATCAATAAAATCAGAAATTGGGTAAAAATTAATTTCAGTAAGCCTGAAATACAGTAAATGAAATCAATGGAAGGAAAAGAACCTTGAGATCTAGACTAAAAGCTACCAGTATAGAAGAAAAACTTCAGAGGTGGAAAGAACATTTCAAAAACAATTCAGTTTAGCATAAGCACACAGTTTAAATGTAAGTATGGTTTAATTGTCAAAAACATTTCTATTTGAAGCTATTCAGTTTAGTCAAACAATCTAGTTTAGCATAAGTATGCCGTCAGTTCTATCTAACCCATAGATAGGGCCCAATCAAGTGGACCCGAGAGCAAAGGGAATGAAGGGGTGCTCTGCATTTCCCAGAGCCCCAGCATCACTGGAACATCATCATCAGATTGTTTAGTGTTGTATCCAGGACTCTCATTGAGGGGTCTTACCTCTCTGCAGAGGTGCAGTCGGTGAATTCTACAGCCCCTGCCGACTGGGCAACTCAACACTTATGATCAAGCATATATATTAGTTATGATAGTATGGCTAGTCAACGGCTGTTGACTGTTCATTCTGACTTATCTTGACACACAGGAACAGTTCTCCTTTTATAGAAAATGAATGCTTTACCATTTCATCAAAAATTTGAGATGCTCGACTATTTACATACATTTTGTTTAAAATGTTTTTCATAATCTTGTGTAGGATCAGCCAGACTTTTTGAATGAGCTGATAACTAAAGAATGCTGTACCAAGGTGCCACAGATTCTGGCAAACAGTCCTCTTAGTTTTTTTATTCTTTTCCACTGATTGCCATGCCATAGTCTAAGAGTCAAGTTGATCCTTCTATTTACCCATGCTTTAAGGAAAGAAGGAGTCATGCCTTTCCCATTTGTGAGAAATAAAATAATTTGAACTACAAAAATCATTTGTTTATAGTGGGGAGGGTTTCATATGTTGCATGTTATTTTTCAAACTGTTGTTCACATCTTTATTGCTGTTAGTTGTAACACAACATTTCGGCCACTGTATCCTGCGGCCTTCCTCTGGTGTCCCTTGTTTATTTGGGCATAGAAATGATTCAAACTGGGAAATCATTTTTAAAGTTTGAGTGTTGATCAAACAAGTCGTTCAATAAATATAAAGACGTTTATTCATATAATGATGTCATTGTTTTTCCCACTTATTAACCCGATAAGCATATCGAGAAGTTTCACGAGAATCGTCATGAGATGAATTCAAAATGTAAAATCCAATGGCATCAGTTATTCTTGATATTTTTTTGCTTAAATTTTTTCTTAGATATAATTTTATTTAAAAACAATTTGATAAACAAGGGACACCTGAGGAGAGCCAGGGGTTACAGCGGCCGAAACATTGTCTCACAACTAACAGCAATAAAGATGAGGACAACTGTCCGAAAAATCACACACAAAATATTGCACATCAAGCCTCATGTCAAAAATTCTGACAGATATTATCAAATTGGTGAGGGTTTGCATAGAACCAGCCACAATTCTTCTATAAACTGACCACAAAAATATGGCAAAGCAATGTGGCACAGAATTTTCTAAACCACAATCCAGTTATATTTCAAAGAATAAAAAAAGGTTAAATAAAGGGTTTGGTTAAAAGTTTTGAATAGGCTCCTGATTTTGACATGAAGAAGGCCGAAGAATACATAAGCCAAAATGTTGTGAATATAATAAAGATGAACACATCTGTCCAAATTGTCTAAATGAGAAAATCCTCAGCAGGTTTTGAATTCAGCGTTTTTTCCACTTCATCTTAACTGATTATCCTACCAAGGCTAGATTGCCAATTTGATCTACTATTTACCCCTAGTTAGTAAGGGAAGAGATAGATTCATGCCTTCTCCAAGGTCATTAGTTAGAAGGGAAATGAAACTAGGCTTATCAAGGATTTGAATTCTTTTTTGGTAGAACAAATTGTTTGGCCACTAATGTGTGTGCTATAAATATATACACACACACACACACATTATATGTGTGTATATATATATATATATATGTGTGTGTGTGTGTAAAATATCCAAAGAGGAGGAGTTGGCAATGATTCTATTTGAGAATATATAAGAGGATTTTTATAAATCTCTAGGAGTGCTCAATGTCTGATTATTAATATAGAAATTTATAAATTCCATACCGAACAAATTCATATAATTTAAAAAACTCAAAAGACCGTCATTTGGCTATTATAAATTTATTTCAGCTGGTCACTTCATAAGAGAAACAAACCTTTTCAGAAAACCGACAAACACGATGGAGAAAAAAATTAATTCTTTTTCATTATGAAAATACTCTTTCAATGGGTTCTTACTCGTTAAAAAAAACAAACAAAAAGTAAATAAAGAGGGGAAGACAAAAAGTTATGAACAAGAAGTTGACGCCAAAACCAGATGTAATGTTTTAATCTGATGCCAAAACTTTAACAAGATCTTGACTATGAATTAACCTATTTTATTTCAAGAAAAAAATCTATTTATTAAAGAAAACACGATGATAAACATTTAAGATTAAAATTTAGTCTTAATTTGATTTACATATATATGATTCTCTTAATACCTTGTCCGGTGGCAAAAGCTGCTTGGTAGCGCCAGGGGTGGCAGTACCGCCTTGAGCTACCGAAACTGTGTTATCACCCCTGGATGACGGCTGATGAGGACATGGTATCGCATGTGCTTTCACACGCTGTATGATGAAAAAAAAAAAATGTAATTCTAAATACTACCATTCTAATTAATGTTAAAATCATTAATATTATTTTGATAATTAAATAATTAATAATACAAAGGTAAATATTATTACAATTATTGCTAATTTATCATAATTATTATTGTTACTATATTATCAATAATATTGATATCGATTATTTTTAAATGCTGCAATAAAAACAGATTTAAACTCATGTTAAAAAGGGTAATAATAGAAAAAAGGTAATAGAAAAACTAATTAAATTAATAAAATCAGTATTATTATTATTATTATTATTATTACTACTACTATTATTGGTAATGTAATTACAGTAATAATAATGATAAATTAGCAATAATTGTAATAATATTTACCTTTCATTATTAGTCATATAATTATTGATAATTTATATTTATCTTTATAATGTTAATGATTTTAAAATGATAATTAAAATGGCAGTATTCAAAATAGATAAAAAAACATTTAAAAATTAAATAAAAGCTAAATTTTAATCTTAAATGGAAATCTATTAAAACCTATAAAAATTTTAACTAAATATAAATTTAGTCTTAGTAATAGTGTTTATTGTTATGTTTTCTTTAATAGACAGATTTTTTCTTAAAATAAAATAAGTTAATTTTTTGACAAGGTTTTAGTTGTTGAAGGTTTTCCGAGTCTTTTTAAAAAATTCTAGACACATAAGGTTAGTTGTTAGGTTTTATGGCATATCAACCTTTGTAGGTTATTTAGCACCAAATCCACTTTTATGCAAGGAGTCAGTCCCATTTCAAACAATTCAGTTTAGCATAAGTACACAGTTTAATTGTTCAAAACATTTCTATTTCAAGCAATTCAATTTAATCAAACAGTTCTAATTCAAAGAAATTAGTTCAGCATAAGGTAATTTACGAAGCTCTTTGCTTTGATGTGGCACAAGGCCAAATGAATGGGGCACCCAATGAGACTCAAACTCACTCGTGTAGGTTTGCTAGTCAAGCTTGCTAACCATTACACCACCAAAGGTGCCCAAATTAGTTCAGCATAAGCATGCAGTTTAATTCTATTTAAATCCATTTTTATGCAAATAATCAATTCTGTTTTGAACAATTCAATTTAGCATGAGTCATCATCATGTCATGTTGGGAGCACGGATATCCCTGACCCTCTCTCGCCACTTTTCCCTATCGTTCATCGCCTCTGGAAGGTCTTCTGGACTACATCCCGTATCCTCACATAGTTGCTGAATGTATGTTCGTGCTGGTCGTCCTGCTTTTGCTCGGCCATGTGTGGAGGTCCATAAGAGTACATCTCTTATGAGTTCGTCCCTGCTTCTCCAGCAGTGTCCTGCATGTCTGGTTCGTCTAACTTGAATAGTTTTCGTGATAGGAGACAGGTGGCCGTACAGTTGGTGTCTTGTAGGGTGTTGCTGCCAGGACTTGTTCAAGATTGCTCGCAGCATTCTTGTGTAATTGCCGTCAAGTTTCTTCTCTAGCCGTTTTGTTAGAGTCCATGTAGTGCACCCATATAGCAGTATCGATGTGACCGCTGCCTGGAAGAAACTGCGTTTCTTTTTATCGGTTAGGTCTGATTTCCTTATAATCGATAGCCTATTGATAGCTGTCCATGCCTTCGTTAACCTCGTGTTGATGTCCTTTTCGGTTGATGCGACGCTGCTTTCAAGCTATTCAGTTTATTCAAACAGTCGTAATCCAGCCAATTCAGTTTAGTATAAGTATAGATTTTGTTTACACAGAGTTAAATGTCAATGTTCTGTATTCAGTTTAGTATAAGTACAGTTTCAATGTCAAAAAACAGTTCCATTTTAAGCAATTCAGTTTAGCCTAAGTATGCAGTTTAGCTCTATTTAACCCATAGATAGGGCCCTATCAGGTGCAACTATTCCGTACCAGAGTGGACCGGGAAGAAATGGCAATGAAAGGGTATGCCACATTCCCCAAAGATGCAGCATCAGTGGAACCTTGTGTGTGTGTGTGGGGGGTCTTACCCCTCTACAGAGGTGCAGTCGGTGTATTCTACAGCCCCAGCCAACAGAACAATGATACATAAAGATAAATGACACCAGATGATAACATTACATTTAGTTTTGGCCTTAATTCTAGCCTATTTTTTGCCTCCATTATTTATTCATTTTAAACGAGTAGGTATCCATTAAAAGAATATTTTCATAATTAAAAAAAACAACTTTGTCTATCAATTATGTGACAGCTGTCTGAAGAGGTTGGTTTCTCTTCTGGAGTGGCCAACTGAAATAAATTTATAATAGCCAAACGATTATTTGTTGAGTTTTATCTCTTTCTCATATATATATATATATATATATATATATATATATGTAGTACAATTTGATGGAGACTCAAACTTGGTTGAGTCGTCATGAAAAATTTATTTCGGTGGAGAAAATTCTCTATCTCATCAGATGACAATTTACATGCGTCTGTGTGTGCGCGTACATCCACTGGCCCATTGGCCTAGTTGGTTGAGCGTTTGCCAATGGCCCAGGAGACCGTGGTTTGATCTCAGGTTGAGCCATACCAAAGACTAAAAATAAAAAAAATGGTACTTGATGCCTCCTTGCTAAATGCTTAGCAATATAAGATACATATCAAGGGTAATGTGGAACAATCAAAGGAAAGGAGTAGCACCCTCCTCTACATCTTGGTGTAGTAGCTAATGAAAAGGAAGTCTTGGGGTCACCTTCGACTATAGTCGCTAACTTCACTTATATATAGTTTTAATAAATCAGATGAAAAAGTATTCAATTTGGTAATTTCATTATAAATTTATTTTGGTCTCTAGATGATTTTGTGACCTTCTCAGATCGAACAGCAGTTACATGTTTGAATATTATCCAGAACTGCTGACATAGCATTCCGTTGGATATTCTACATTCTACTGGAATTATTATCTTTTAATGTAGTCCTTTGACTATTTTCCTTGGATTATATATATATATATATATATATATATATATATATATATATATATATATATATATATATACTCCTTAAATATTTATGTACATGAATACACATTCTCTCTCTCTCTCATTCTCTATAAAGTATTATTTGGTCCAGTTAAACCAGAGTTGGGAGTAATTCCATCAGGACAAGAAAACTATTCAAGAGTGAACATTTAAATTTTCCTGGTAAAGAGCTCAATGTAAGAGACATTACAGAGCAATAATTTCATTAAGAAAAAACAACAAACCGGTCACATTAGGATTATAAATTTATTTCCAGCTTGTTACATGTTTTTGAAAAATTCAAAAACACAAAAAAATTAACAGAACTTCTTCAGATC
>CAUZXS010005305.1:10000-52500 GCA_963585895.1 Sepioteuthis lessoniana | reverse complement strand
GACCCGAGTTCAAATCCTGGATGAAGTGTTTATATGAGTTTGCATGTACAGGTGCGCACGCGTGTGTGTGTGTGTGTGTGTGTGTGTGTGTGTGTGTGTGCATACGCATATAGATTAATCTCAAGAGAATACGGATGCAGAGAATAACAATTATTGTTTTATGAAATGAACTTGTGGACCAGAGATCAAATCCTGGGTAAAGCTGTTTGCTTTTTCCTTCAAACTCATCATCTTGGGAAGGTACCAAATATACTTGATTACCATCCAATTTTTTTTATCAGCCTCACCAATATATCAGCATCATATACAGGACACCACTTTATTTTTTGGGGTGGTGTCTTACCCCACTGCAGATGATACAATCACTGACAGGGTGATGTATGGTTTCTAGTGTTTTAATTAAGTAATTATAATCCTTAATAAATAAATATAACTTCAAGTAACTATTCCTAATAAAAATATTTTTTGCCCAATCTGCTGGGGTTGTAGGCTTTTCCCAATGAGTGTCCTGATTATGACACTAAACAATCTGATGGTGAGGTTCCAATAATGCTGGAGCTTTGGGGAATGTGGAGTACCCCTTCATTGCCACCGCTCCCAGGTGTACTCTGGCTTGGAGTGATAGCACCTCATAAGGGTCCTATCTATGGGTTAAATAGAACTAAACCATGGTTTGAGTTTGTTTTTTTGCATTTAAACTGTGTACTTATGCTAAACTGAATTGTTTAAAATAGAAATGTTTTGACCTCTCAACTGTAAACTTATACTTAACTGAATTATCTAAAATAAAACTGTTTTGACATTTAACTCAGTGTATATCCTAGTTGGCTGGAGCTGTAGAATACACCGACTGTACTTCTGCAGAGGCGTAAGAACCCATCCCCAATGAGTGTCCTAGATATGACATTAAACAATCTGTGATGCTGGGGCTTTGGGGAATGCGGAGCACCCCTTCATTGCCATTGCTCCCAGGTTCACTCTGGCCCAGAATGGTAGCACCTGATAGGGCCCTATCTGTGGGTTAAATAGAACTAACTGAATACTTATGCTAAACTGAATTGTTTAAATTAGAACTGTTTGACTAAACTGAATAGCTTGAAATAGAAATGTTTTTAACAATTAAACTGTACTTACATTTAAACTCCTTGCTTATGCTAAACTGAATTGTTTGAAATGGAACTGTTTTTGACATTGAAACTGTACTTACACTAAACTAAATTGTTTATTATAGAACTTCCGTACTTATATTAAACTGAATTAGAACAGTTTGAATAAATTGTATTGCTTGAAATAGAAGTGTTTTTGACTATTAAACTGTGTACTCATGTTAAACTAAATTCAAAATAGAACTATTTACATAAAAATAGATTTGGCGTTAAATAACCTACAAAGGTTGATATGCCATAAAACTCAACCAACCAACAAATAATTTACAGTTATATGGTTTCAAGTATTCCTATCTAATACAAATAATTTTCAAACACATCCTTTTAACCAATACAAGGATCCTTAGCTGGTAATGTTGCTCTGTGTCAGCGTGCAAACATTTTTAAATATCTTACAAGGAATATATGATGGAGTTTTGCTATCTGCTCATTATCATACAGTCAGTTGGTTGTCTTTTAATTGGAATCATTTTGAGATGAGGCTTCTTAATCTGAGAATTAATTTTTTATTTATTGTGGACTTTTTGTCCTAATCTTGGTATTTTTTTTTTGTTTTGTTTCTTCTTTCACTACGTTTCGGCCAAATTTTCACCTCTGGCCTTCTTCAGGTGATTTTACCGTGACCTCGGATAGGAATGCTGAGTCTTGTAACCGTATCCCCAGTAATTACTCTCCTTCCATAGTTGTTGTCTATCCCATCACCAGAGGTGAAATTTGGCTGCAATAAATAAAAGATTAATTCTCAGTCAGTTGGTTGTTTGGGTTTTACGGCCTATCAACCTTTGTAGGTTATTTAATGCTAAATCCTGTTGTGTATATATATATATATATATATATATAACCTTGGATTTCTAAATGAATACTTTGCAGATAATGTTTTAGATAAGCAGGATCTCATTTGTTTGCACATCGTTAAATGGTTTCAATTTATCATATTTTTTGGGAAAACCCTGTCTCTCTCAAGAAGGACAGAACATCATTAATTTTGATGTCGAACAGATTGCTCAAATGATTCCCCTTGAAAAATTGCTTTCTGATGAAAGTGAATTCTCTACATTCTATGAGAATGTATTTAATGGTGCAAGACATTTGACATGGCAAACAAACCCTTTTCAGATCATTTAAAGCCAAATTAAATTTCAAACAATTTAGTTTACTATAAGTATAGTTTTTGTTTACCAATGGTTAAGTATCAAAAGTCCTATTTCAAACAGTTCAGTTTAGCTTAAGTACAGTTTCAATGTCAAAAACAGTTCTATTTCAAGCAATTCAGTTTAGCATAAGTACACTGTTTAGTTCTACTTGACCCATATCAGGTGCTACCACTTTGAACCATAGTGGACCCGAGAGCGCTGGCAGTGAAGGGGTGCTCTGCATTCCCCAAAGCTACAGCATTACTGGAACCTCACCATCTGATTGTTTAGGGTCATATCCAGGACACTCGTTGGGGGAGTCTTACCCCTCTGCAGAGAAGCAGTCATTGTATTCTACAGCCCCAGTCGACTGGACTACAGGACACTCGTTTGGGGAGGTCTTACCCCAGTGCAGAGAAGCAGTCGTTGTATTCTACAGCCCCAGTAAACTGGGTCGAAGAACACTCGTTGGGGGAGGTCTTACCCCTGTGTAGTCATTATATTCTACAGACCCAGTCGACTGAGCCACAGGACACTCGTTGGGGGAGGTCTAACCCTTGTGTAGAGAAGCAGTCGTGTTCTACAGCCCCAGTCGACTAGGCCAAAGGACACTCGTTGGGGAAGGTCTTACCCCTGTATAGTTGTTGTATACTACAACCCCATTTGAGTGGGCTAATCCCAATACAGCTAAAATTATTTCAAACTGAAATCAGACAATAAAACTGGCAAATCCTTTATTGTATTAATTGTAAGATTAGCCATTAGAATTTACCTAAAATCAAAATAATTGGTTTGGTTTTATGGCATATCAACCATTGAAGGTTATTTAAAGCCAAATCCTTTTATTCATTTATGATTTGTGAATGCATAGTTTGTCGATAACATTTTTAAATAAGCCAGCATTCATTTGTTTGCACACGGTCAAATGGATATACACATGATTTGTAAGTCAATAGTTTATTGGTAATCTTTCATTTTTAAATGAGTCAGAGCTATATGGTTTGATTTTATGGCATATCAACCATTATTGGTTATTTAATGCCAAATCCTCTTTATACATATATATTAAATACATATGATTTGGTTTGGTTGGGTTTTATGGCATATCAACCATTGTAGGTTATTTAATGCCAAATCCTCTTTATACATATATATTAAATATATATGATTTGGTTTGGTTGGGTTTTATGGCATATCAACCATTGTAGGTTATTTAATGCCAAATCCTCTTTATACATATATAGTAAATATATATGATTTGGTTTGGTAGGGTTTTATGGCATATCAACCATTATAGGTTATTCAATGCCAAATCCTCTTTTTATTTATATATATATATATATATATATATATATATATATATATATATAATTTGGTTTGGTTGGATTTTATGGCATATCAACCATTATAGGTTATTTAATACCAAATCCTCTTTATACATTATCTATATGATTTGTAATTGCATAGTTTGAAGATGATATTTTTAAATAAGCCAGCATTCATTTGTTTGCACACGGTCAAATGGATATACACATGATTTGTAAGTCAATAGTTTATTGGTAATCTTTCATTTTTAAATGAGTCAATTTGTTTGCACACAAGTATTATTATTGTTTGCACACAGTTAAGTGGTTCCAAATATTCTAACACAAATAGTTCTATTTAGTATTAATCATTTATTTGCACTCACTCAAATGTTTTCAAATATTCAAATATAAATAGTGTTAATTGCACACAGTTAAATGGTTTCAAGTATTGCAAATCAATACAAACAATTCTATTCAACATTACTTATTCATTAGCATGCAGTTGAATTGCTCCAAGTATTGCTATGTATGATGATCAATTTAATTAAACATCAGTCATTTGTTCACACATATTTAAATGATCAAACAGTTCTATTTCAAACAACTTAAGTTATTTGTTTGCTTTCAATTTAAATGTCAAACAGTTCTATTTGACCCATAGCTAGGACCCTATCAGGTGCTACCATTCTGGCCAAGAGTGGACCTGGTAGTGATAGCAATGAAGGAGTACTCTACATTTCCAAGAGCTCCAGTATTACTGAAACCTCACCATTAGATTTTTTTAGTGTCATATCCAGGACACTTGTTGTGGGGGAGGTCTTCCTCCTCAACAGAGATGAAAATCAAAAGGGGTTGAGAATAAGTAGTTAATTTCAAAGAAACACTCCTGTTTATTTTATCCTATGGGCTATTGATCGTGCTAAGTCCTCTAGACGGCATCCAGTATCCACACACAGCTGATGAATTTAAGTTCTCGCTGGTCAGCTACAACAAATTTTTTTATCATCATTATGGGTTTTTGGACTATTGTCTTCATCTTTATTGTTATTTCCACAACGTTTCGACCGATATGTCCTCCGGCCTTCTTCAGGTGTTTGTCGAACTCTGGAACCTACACAGAACTTTGAACAAGGTCCTTTATTGAATACATGGAGGTCGCCTGTTCTGATTCCGTTAACCATAATTGGGTACAAGAATCCCTGCATTGTTGTTACTCACCTGCAGTCAGCAACCTCCAGATGATTGTCTCCTTTGAACCAAGGCCAATAAACATTATGCCATGTGTTTAGAGTTAATTTTGGGGACTTATAAACTTAATGTTCTGACTTGACTAGGATTACTACTATTATGTCTGATTTTTTTACCTGTGCTCATATTCAGATTCCCCCCCCCACCAAGCTTCTAACATCACACTGTTAAATGAACAAACAGGTCTATTTCTAATAATTCAATTTAGCATAAGTCATTTCTTTGCACACATATGAAAACTGTTCTATTTTAAATAATTCATTTTAGCCTAAGTACACAGTCTAAATGTCAAACAGTTCTATTTGACCAATAGATAAGACCCTATCAGGTGCTGCCACTCAGGGCCAGACTGGACCTGGGACCTATGGCAATAAAGGAGTACTCCGCATTCCCCAAATCTCCAGCATTACTGGAACCTCAACATCAGATTGTTAGTATCATATCCAAGACACTCGTCAGAGGGGAGTCTTACCCTTTGCAGAGATGCAGTGTGTATTCTACAGCCCTAGCCGACTGGGCAAGAATTTCAACTGTCTCTATTCTTCCATTCTTAGTATTCCAGCTGGTAAGACCCTTCATAACAAGTGTCCTGGATATGACACTAAACTGTATCTGATGGTGAGACTCCAGTCCTGGAGCTTTAGGAAATATGGAGTACCCCTTCATTGTCATTACTCCCAAGTCCACTCTAACCAAGAGTAGTATTACCTGTTAAGGGCCTACCTATGGGTCAAATAGGACTATTTAATCATTTACTACACTTGAAACTGTTTAACAGAGTACAACCAAATGATTAAGATTAAATAGAATTATTAGTGTTAGATAGGAATACTTGAAACAATTTCACTGTGTGCAAACAAATGATTAATATTAAATAGAATTATTAGTGTTAGTTAAATACTTTCAAGTATTCTTACATATGAATGAATATTTTATAAAAATAGAATTCTTTGTGTTAGATTGCAGTACTTGAAACCGTTTAAACTGAGCGCAAATTAATGTTTTATATTCAATAGAATTGTTATTAATTGATATCAATACTCAAACCCATTTAACTGTGTGCAAACAAATGATTAATATTAAATAGAATTATTAATATTAGATTGGAATACTTGAAACCATTTAACTGTGTACAAACAAATGAGCTTTAACAACTTACTTAAAAATTAAGCTACTAGCAAATCACTCACTTGCATATATATATATATATGTGTGTGTGTGTGTGTGTTACTCACCTGCAGTCAGCAACCTCCTGATGATTGTCTCCTTTGAACCAATGCCTATAAACATTACGCCATGTGTCTAGAGTTAATTTTGGGGACTTATAAACTTAATATTCTGACTTGACTAGGATTACTACTATCATGTATGATTTTTTACCTGTGCTCATATTCAGATTTTTTTTCCCCGTAAGCTTCTAACATCACAGTGTTAAATGAACAAACAGGTTTATTTCTAATAAATCCAATTCATATATATAGATATATATATATGAACTGGATTTGGCATTAAATAACAAACAAGGGTTGACATATAAACTATATTTTAAAACAAAATAAAAACCTAATCTCTTTAATAAAAAAAAAGTAAAAAAAATCTAAAAAATCTGTTAGCATTTAACTAAACGAGATAGTGAAGTGTTTCCTTCAAGTCAACAGTTTGGGCATCAGTGTCAGAATATCCTTGGTTAGAAAAAAAAAAAATATAAAATGAAAAAGACCCCCCCCCCACCAAAAAAAAAAACAGACCCCACCCCTGATGACTGCATATCCTGAGGAATTTTTAGAAATTTTTAATGTGACACCAGTTTTATTTAATTAAAAAATTTTTTTTTTCAAGATTTAGCAGCACTGATAGAAAAACTTAATAAATCAATGACACACACACTGTTTAAAAATAGGAAACTGCTAAATTGGTTTTGTTGGGAGTTAAAGGTGGATGGGTTGTTGAATACAGTTCTTCCCCATAACACTAAAAATTTTTACTTTCTCTTTGGGGGTCAAGCCCAAGAAATAAACAAAATGCTTGTTTTTATTTCACAATTATCCTAAAGTGAAAGAGAAGGGATACTGGCAATTAGAATATGCAAAAGAAAAGTGTTTCAAAAAGAGAGAGAGAGAGAGAGAGAGAGAGAGAAACACACAAAGAGAGGAAGAGACAAGAAGAGAGATACGCAAAGTGGCAAGGAAAGAGAAAGATAGAAGCAAAAACTGAGAGAGAGAGAAGCTGAGGAAGAAAGAAAGGTACAAAAAAAGAGAGAAGAAACCAGAAAGATACAGAGAGAGGAAGATAGGGGCACAGGAAGAAGAGAGAGCAGAAGAAAAGAGAGCGAGGAAGAAGAAGAGAGAGGAAGAAGAAGAAGAGATAAAGAGAGAGTGAAAAAGAAAAGGGGACAGAGCGAGATTGAAAGAGAGAAGCTGAGGAAGAAAGAGAGGCACAGAAAGAGAGAGAAAAAGCCAGAAAGGTACAGAAAGAGGGAGAGAGAGAGAGGGGGGAAGAAGAAGAGAGATAGAGAGAGTGGAAAAGAGAAAGGCACAAAGAAAGAGAGAGAGAGAGGCCTATATATACAGAGTAACAGTAGTTTCCTTGAATCAGCAATTTCATCTTGGTCAACTCAAGAAATAAACAATACAAATCTTTTACTTTAAAATGACCCCAATATGCAAGGGAAGTGAGGCTACCTATTAGCATTTAGCAAAAAGGAGAGGTTAAAGTGCTTCCTTCAAGTTGACAGTTAGGGAATAAGAGAAAATTGTTTTTGATATTTTCATTTCATATTTCCAAATCTCATTATCTTTTTTTTCACTCTTGTAAAATACTTTCCAAATATCTTGGGTTATTGGGTCTCAGAATAGAACTTTTAGTAATGGTAGAGTGTTACCAGTAACCTATTGTTAAATACCCTGGATATGACATTAAATTGCGTCTGGTTGTGAGACTACTGTCCTGAGGTCTGGGAATTATAGAGTACTGCTTCATTATCATGACTTCCAAGTCCACTCTGACGTGGAGTGGTTGTACCAGTAAGGGTCGCATCTATCAGTGAAATAATTCTGTTTTGAAAATTATTATTATTAAATGAAAATACATGATAACTATATAATTATGAGGAAATTATTTCTATTTGGAATACTTTAAACTGTAAACGTTTCCAAATAATTCTTATTTGTTACTTGAAACTGTTGGCAAATTACTTGTTTTGCTTTTTTTTTTTTTTTTTTTGTTTTGTTTGATTTGGTTTTATGGCATATCAACTATTGTTGGTTATTTAATGCCTAATTCTGTTTTTATACATGTATCAACTATATGATTTGTAAACATTTTGTAGATAAACACAGTTTAATGATCAAACAGTTCTATTTCTAACAATTCAATTTAGCATGAATCAAATTTAAAGGATTCCAAGTATTATGTATCCCTAACAATTTAATTAAACATAAGTCATTTGTTTACACACAGTTATATGTGAAAACAGTCCTAACCAATTCAGTTTAGTTGGTTGGTTATTTAGGTTTTGTGGCGTATCAACCTTTGTTGGTTATTTACAGCCAAATCCATTTTTATACAAATAATCAGTTCTATTTCAAACAAGTACACAGTTTAATTGTCAAAAACATTTCTATTTCAAGCTATTCAGTTTATTAAAACAGTTCTTATAACACTTCCATTTCAAGCAATTCCGTTTAGCATAATTACACAGTTTACTTCTATTTAATGCATCGATGGGGCTCTATCAGGTGCTACCATTCCCAGCCAGAGTGGACCTGGGAGTAGCAGTAGCAATAAAAGGGTGCTCCACATTCTTCAAAGCTCCAGCATCACTGGAACCTCACCATTAGATTGTTTAGTGTCATATCCAGAATACTCGTTAGTGGGGGGGGGCTTATCCCTCTGCGGGGAAGCACTGTGTATTCTACAGCCCCAGCCGACAGGGCAAATTCAGTTTAGCATAAATCATTTGTTTGCACACAGTTTAAATGTCACACAGTTCTATTTGAACCATTGATATGACCCTATCAGGTCCTACCACTCCAAGCCAGAGTGGACCTGGAAGTGATGGCAATGAAGGGGTACTCCACATTTCCCAAACCGTCAGCATTGCTAGAGTCTCACCATCTGATTGTTTAATGTCATATCCAGGACACACATTGGGTGGGGTCTTAGCTCTCGGCAGAAATTCAGTCGATGTATTCTACAGCCCTAGCCAGCTGGGCTTTTCTATTAGATAGGATTACTTGATATGACTGTGTGCAAACAAATAAAATATGCAATGGAACATTGGAAATATTGTTTACAATCTAATATTTTGAAATGAATCAAATTTCAGCATTAAATAACCCATAAGGAGTTGATATGCCATTAAACAAATAATCTAAACTATTGTGTATTTATTTTTATATTGTGAATTAAAATTTTTCATATCTACGTGTAATGGTCTCCGAACCATTACCCATCCCATTAAGTTGAAGTGTTGGTTTCAGTTTCTTTGTTTAATAGCATTTCAACCTTCATGGGTTATTTAATGTCAAAACCATCTTTGGTGAAGATCAGCAGTAATACTATTTAACCCATAGCCAGGGAGATAAGGGGGTTCATACCTTTCCTAAGGGAATTTGTTCAAAAGTGAATGTAATAGAATGGAGTTCAAACTCACTTCTTCAAGACCACAGACCAGCATTTTAACCATTATGCCATGGAGACTTCCTTATGGAAGAGTGGGAGTTAAAGTTCATTTTCATTTCAAGCCAGAAATGAGCAAGTTAGCACTTTCACTTCTAGTAGATGGATTTCTTGAGTATTTTACAGCAGACGTGAATTTTTTTGAGGTTTAACATTTTTGAAGTCTTTTAGGGGCTTCGATATTTTCTTTAGAAGATTGAGTTTCTTCCGCCTTCCTATGAAAGACGGTTTGGAAACTCACAGAGATGGCCGGCCTGAATTATTACTGTCTTAATAAACGAGAGAACAAAACTAAATACGTGTTTGTTCATGCCTCTCATCACCAGAGATCAAGTGACAACCTCCTCTTCTCTTCAACATTTTCTGGGCTCCAAGTTTTCGAAAGACCAGCAATACTACATATATCATTATCAAGTAACTGCTAGTATGAATTTCCACGTCTCTCCATCCGTCCTTCTCGTCCATCGCTCCCGGTAGGTCTTCCAAACGGCATTCTGTGTCCACACACAGCTGTTGTAGGTAAGTTCTAGATTGTCGACCAACACTGGCACGTCCACGTGTATGAGTCCATAGGAGAATGTAACTTATGAGATGCAGATGCCAAGGTACGTGAACTTGTCAACTAATTTCAGAAGACAGCCATTTAGAGTGGAGATGGTTCCTTCTTGATTAAAACATGTACTTAGTTTTATTTGCGTTCACGTAGAGACCAATGTTTCCCGCTGCCTGCTCCAGACTATGGAGCAGGGATTCAGCTCGGATAGGCATTTGCATAGTCTGTGTCCGTTATAGTTTCTGCGGGGTATCGTCTGCTTCAAATTTTTTTTTTGAGTAAAGCTATTTTCTTTATTATATCTACCGATGTTCGAAGAACGTAGGCTAGGCAGATTATAAACAGATACGGTGCTAATGTATCTCCTTGCAGAACTTCTGCCATAATATCGAAGAAGTCCATGTCTCCATCTGGTAAGCGATCCATGCCTTTCGTCTTTCTATAGAGCATCATTATAGCTATAACTTTTTTTTGTGACACCACAAACTAGAAATATTTGTTCTAGCTTTCCTTTATGAATGGAACCAAATGCCTTGGGGTACATATACACACGTGTCTATTATTATTATTATTATTTGTTCTGTAGCGCAACAGTTACCGCTGTAAGAACTACAATCAGTGACCTGAGTTCAAATCCTGGACGAGGTTGTTTGTATTTCATTTCGTGCTAATGCCCTTTGGAAAGCCTATCTTTCTATCTTTCCTCTTTGGGTAAATAGTAGGGTATACTGGGCTCTTTCACTTTGCTACGACAATCAAACTTGGAGAAGGAAAACTCTATTCAAGCCAGCTGTATTCTGTCTAAAAACTGGCGTGCCCAGTTACCTTAGGCAGTAGAATACGCCGACCGTATCTCTGCAGAGAAGTAAAACTCCCCTCCAATGAGTGTCCTGGATATGACAATAAACCTTCTGATGGTGAGGCTCCAGTGGTGCTTGGGCTTTAGGAAATGTGGAGTACTCCTTCATTGCTATTACTCTTAAGTCCACTCTGACCCAGAGTGGTAGTAACTGATAGGGTCTCATCTTTAGGTCAAATAGAACTATTTGACCATTTAACTATGTGCAAACAAAAGTCTTGAATTGTTACATTGTGATACTTGGAGCTATTTAACTGTGTGCAATGAAACTATTAGTAATAGAAATATGTGAAACCACTTGACTGTGTGCAAGAAAATTTCTTTATTAGATTATCATATTTACCCAACCTCTCCAGAGAATAATTGGATTCATATCTTTCCCAAGGGTATTAGAGCTATGTGAAATACAATTAGTCTCGTCCAGGATTTGAACTCTGTCGCCATGTCCATTTCCAACGACGATAACCATTACACCATGGGCACCTCCACATTAGATTGAATTATTAGTTTTAAATAATAATACTCGTAACAATTTCACTCTGAGTAAACAAATGAGCTCAGGATCATTTAAAAATGTTACCAACAAACTATCTATTTACAAATCATATATTTAGAATATGTATAAATAAGATTAGGCATTAAATATCTCACAAGTGTTTATGTGCCATCAGCTAAAACCAACTAAAAACTGGGGGTAAATAAACAAACATTTCTTCACGTGTAGACACGTGATTATCTCTTTTCAGTGAGATGTATGTGTGTGTTTCCAGAACAAAAACTCCTAGACAAGAAATCAGAAATCACATCCAAATGCAGACATGAAAACAACTTTCTACTCAGCCACCTAAAATCTAACGACTCCAAGGAATAAATAAATTCACAAATAAATAAAAGAAAAGAAAAGAAAAGAAACAAAAATGAAATACATCCAGAATGAATAAGGTTGGAATAAAATAGTTGGATGAATGATGGATTGAGAAATCTTGGAAAATAAACAAATGGTAGGAGAAGTAAAAAAAATATAATTATGATAACAATAACGTGATAAAAAACCAGAAAGGCGGAAGCGAAACATAGAAGATAAAATAAAAATGTAAGCAAACATTGAAAAATTGATAAACCGTCTAATGTACAAGGGTCAGGTTACTTGGATTAACGGCATATCAACCCTTGATGGTTATCTAATACCAAATCTGGTTTTTACATATATATTAAATATATATGATTTGGTTTGATTGGGTTTTATGGCATATCAACCATTGTAGGTTATTTAATGCTAAATCCTCTTTATACATATATATCAAATATATATGATTTGGTTTGATTGGGTTTTATGGCATATCAACCATTGTAGGTTATTTAATGCCAAATCCTCTTTATACATATATATTAAATATATATGATTTGGTTTGGTTGGGTTTTATGGCATATCAACTATTGTAGGTTATTTAATGCCAAATCCTCTTTATACATATATATTAAATATATATGATTTGGTTGGGTTGGGTTTTATGGCATATCAACCATTGTAGGTTATTTAATGCCAAATCCTCTTTATACATATATATTAAATATATATGATTTGGTTTGGGTTGGGTTTTATGGCATATCAACCATTGTAGGTTATTTAATGCCAAATCCTCTTTATACATATATATTAAATATATATGATTTGGTTTGGTTGGGTTTTAGGGCATATCAACTATTGTAGGTTATTTAATGCCAACCCTATTCATAGATATATATATATTAGATATATATGATAAGTAAGCATAAGTCAAAGTTAAATAGTTCCAAGTATTACTATATACCACTAACAATTCAATTAAACATCAATCATTTGTTTACACAGTGTTAAATGATCAAACAGTTCTATTTCAAACAATTCAATTTGGCATCTGTCATTTGCTTGAACTCAGTTTAAATTTCAAACAGTTCTATTTGAACCAAAGATAGGACCCTATCAAGTACTATCACTCCGAGTCAGAGTGGACCTGGAAGTAATGGCAATGAAGGGGTACTTCGCATTCCTCAAAGCGCTTGCATTACTGGATCCTTAGCATCGGATTTTTTAGTGTCATATCTAGAACACTCGTTGTGGGACGAGGGTTCTTACCCCTCTGAAGAGATTCAGTGGGTATATTCTATAGCCCCAGCTGACTGGGCTACATTTAACTGTGTGCTAACAACTCTAAGAATTATTTACGTATAAACTGTTTGCTAACAACTCATATATATATATATATATATATATATATATATATATATATATATATATTCCCCCCCAGCCAAAGAAAAACATCAACAATCGGTCACATTAGGATAATAAATTTATTTTCATCCTTTTTCAAAAAGTTATCTGTCCATTTCTAAAAAAGTTAAACACTTTATCAGGAATATTTAAATTTAATATTGTATTTTTGAATATCTTTTTATTTGTCCTGATTCGAAGTATTCCCTATTTCGGATTTACTGGATTGAATAATATTTCATATATCAGAAACTGGTATTAGATTACCCACAAGAGTTGATATGCCATTAAACACCAACCAACATATTTTTTGTAGTTGGTTTTATAAAAGTTAATATTATCCCATTCTAATATGACATATAAATATCTTCAAATAAAAAGTATTAAAATTCAAATTTAAAATTATTTTTGTCCAGTCGGCTAGGACTGTAGAATACACCGACTTAAGATCCCTCCTCAACGAGTGTCCTGATTATGACATTAAACAATCGGATGGTGAGGTTCCAGTAATGCTGGAGCTTTGAGGAATGTGGAGTAACCCTTCATTGACATCACTCCCAGGTCCACTCTGGCCTGGAGTGGTAGCAACTGAGACGGTCCTATCTATAGGTAAAATAGAACTAAACTATGTACTAATGCTAAATTGTTTGAAATAGAACAGTTTTGACATTTAACTGTTTGTAAACAAAAACTATGTTTATACTAAACTGAATTGTTTGAAATTTAATTTGGTGTAAATGACCCGAAAAAGGTTAATAGGCCATAAAAAACAAAAACAAAAACAAATAAACAAAAACAAACAAAAAAAAAAAAAACAACCAACTAAAATTATTCAATTTAAAAAGAAGATTATTAGAAATAAAAATAAATACGATTATAACATGGATTTTAAAAATAATTCAAATGAGAATCTGAATCTTAAATGATACATATGGTTAACGATTCCGAACCTGCCAACAATCCAGACGATTTGAGACGATCATTTTGAAAGTGAATGTAATAATCCAACTCGCTTACTATAATGTTATAGGCTAGCACGTTAACCACTACGCCAAAAAATCATTATAGTTCCAAGTAACTATTCTTAATAAAAATAATCTACAGGGATATCGCATCGAGTTTTTCTATCAAATACAAATAATTTTAAAACATTTTGTCCCGTAGATAAGATCTTAACAAGTACTATCACTCTCGGTCAGAGTAAACCTGGGAGTAATGGCAATGAAGGGGTACTCCACATTTCCTAGATCTTGAGTCTCGCCATCAGAAGCAGTCTAGTGTCATACCTACGATACTCTCTTCTTTGGGAGGGTTTTACTCCTCTGTAAGGCATACCTTAAGCATACTCTAATCATCACTGGTAGGACAGTCTCTTAGTAAGGGAAATTCTTCTGACTGGAAAATAAGCAAACATTGTCAATTTAAAATTTTTTTTTTTCCGAGGGAGGGTTTAGTTCTCTAGGATATTAACCCTTGTAGGTCATTTAATGCCAAATCCTTTTCATATATATATATATATATATATATATATATATATATATATATATACAAAATATATGATAAATATTTCTAAACGAGCCAGAGCTAATTTTTTTCACACAATTAAATGGTTTTACTTATTTCTAATATGAATACACAGTTAAATGTAAAAACAGTTCAATTTCAAATAATTCAGTTTAGCATAAGTGCACAGTTTGTTTAAATCCAGTTTTTTTTTTGTTTACAAAGTTAAATGTAATACAGTTTTATTTCAAGCAATTAAGTTTAGCATAAGTAAATGTCAAACCGTTCTATTTGACCCATAGATAAGACCCTGCCATTCAAGATCGAATCTGGGAGCGATGGCAGTGAAGGGGTATTTCTCATTTCCCAAAGCTCCAGCATTACTGAAGCCTCAGATTGTTTAATGTCATATCCAAGACACTCATGGGGATGAGCTTTACCCCTTTGCAGAGATGCAGTCGTTATATTCTGCAGCCCCAGCCGACTGGGCCATCAAGGGAGAGATTTTTATCGAGAGCATAATATTTGTCATAAAAATAGATTGGGAGAGGAATAAAAAGCAACAAAAACTTACCGGGTTCTGTGTCCTGGCAGATGGAATTTTAAACGGTACCCTTAGTAAATTTTCTGAAGGGATATGTTGCATGTACCATGGTGTGGGTAGATTCGGAAGTCCACTCCGTAAATTCCGCCCGCTTGGTAAAGGCGGGGGAGGTCGATAGACAAAATAGACCATTTTAGAAGCAGATACGAAAAGGGGTCTCTAAACGATGTAGGTATTAGTTCTTCGGGTTGGTTGGTTGGGTTTTATGGCATATCAACCCAGTTCTTCGGGTTCAACTGCGCGTCAACAGCATGAATAAATTACAGGTGTATATTAAAAAGGTAATTTACCTCTCTAAAAATATTTTTTACCCATTAAAATCCATTTGGTTAACAGTCTCCCCCTATAGGAATTTAACCAACAATTTTTTTGAAGCCAATAGATTATTTGGCGGTGCCCATCTCTTCTATAACACGTGACCGACTGTACTAGCTTACACCGCACCAGCAACAAGAAACAAATACACAAATTACTCTCATATTTCTTAAAGAGTCAGCTATTAAAAATAAGACACTGAATTAAAAATTTACTTATAGTAAATCAGAGAACGAAATAAAATTTTGAAAACGAACTTGATCTCGCAACTTTCAAGAATGGCGTAACAAATTATTCCAGCATCTCATAAAACCTATTTTTTGATATCTATATCAAACTGTGTGTACAAATACAAAATATTATTATAATATTAAATCAGGTTAAAATGAAGTTATCAACTTTGAAAGATCTTTAAAGTAGTAAATCCTTACTAATTAATAATTAAGAAGTATAATAATCTATCACTAATAACTTAATCGTAACAGTCTAACATAAAACATAATCATATTCTATTTAAAAAAAAAATAAAAGCCGAGAAAATTACCAATATTTTTCTCAAAATAATTTCGGACAAGAATATCTTCTAACTTCGATGAAAATCCAAATTTTAAAAGGTTTATGCCAAATACACCTTTTTTGTGACGGTAACATCGTTTAAAACTATTTCTATAAAAAACAAACACGTTTTGAATTGTAATGAATATTTGTTATTGGCTTATTTCACTCGCTTCTCTTGTGGCAAAAGAAAGCGAACATTTTTTTCTCTTAACAATGACGAAAGGTTGAAATTTGACAAAAAATTAGAACCAAAAATAAATTACAAAGAAATAGTCTTGTTTGTCTTATAATGCCGGAAACTTTTTCGGTACGAAAATCGAATAACCATATTGTATCTGAGATTATATATTATATATATATATATATATATATATATATATATATATATATATATACACACACACACGTATGAGAGATAGGTCGTTAAATTACGAAAGGAAATCACAAGATTTCAGATTGTACTTCCCTTTTTCTTTCTGGAATATAAACTCTTCAAAAATATTTTTCTCCTGGCGATAACTCAAATTGAGAAAAATTAAAGAGTTCGATTAATACCAAAAGTATTATTCCTGTTCGTCTAACATATATTGCTAATGACTTTTTCGGTATGATAATTGACCAATCATATTGTTGTAATCGATTATAGAGAGAGAAAGAGAGGTCCTTAAATTACGCGAGTTATCCCCAAGATATCACCAGAAAATATTCCTTTTTTTTTTTGTTATGGGGTAAGATCCAAAGTAAGTCTCGTTGAAAAGATATTTCACTGGCAGATATGTTGTTGACAACTAACAGGAAAATCCATTCATTGAGTATTCCAGATGGAAAAAAAAAAACGAAAAGTCAGCGATATTTAAAAAAAGCAAAAAACAAATCAAATCTAATCTTGGTAAGAGCGATCGATCCTCGCTAATTCCGTCAAAATGCCGATCTCGAAGCGTTATAAAGTCGGCTTTACTGCCACACGAGATACGCGTGTCTTCTGCAAAACGTTGAAAAAGGCTGTCGGCTGGCACATCTTGCAACACAAATCGAAAAAGCTGAGTGTTCTTATTGTTTAATATATATATATATATATATATATATATATATATATTAATCTATTTAAAATCGTCTTCTCTCGAGACAAAGAGATTATTGTTGTCATTATAAATGGATTTAATTTGTGTACTCAACACAAAAGGTGGTAAGAGGTATTAACACTTTGTGAAGGATTAAGCTTAATTTGGTAAAAAATCTGATGGATTTTAGGGGAGGGGGTTTGGAGTGGGGAGAAGATAATATTCATATCTGGCATCATGTCATCAAGACGATGGGCTGAAGACAGCTGGTGAGGAGAGGGCGCCATCATTGTTTGTTTGTTAATTATTTAAAAAAAAAAAAATTTTATGAATGTCAAGCTGCCTCTCGAATGATTCGATTTTCAAAGAAAGAAAAAAAACCCTATTTTACAGAACTGAATAGGCTGACTGATTTTAGTGTCTAGACCATTGGTGGATTACCTCTTTTTTTTAAAAATTCCCTTGAGAAAGGCATGAATCCCCTTATCCTCTTGCAATGGGTTAAATAAACTGCTGTTCTTCTACAAGGATGGCTTAAGCATTAAATAACCCACAACGATTGATATGCCATTAATTAAAATAAGCACACTTTAAGGCAAAATTAAAATACATTTTTTATAAATAGATTGCACTTCATAAATCTTTAGCATGTTTGCAAAAAAACAAACAAAAAAAAACCTCAGATTATAACGGTACTTCAACTAGTCTAGGGTTATTTTGTGCCTAGATTTCACTGAAATACGTTTATTCTACGTTCCTGTTGGTATTTTCGTGTAATTGTTTCTGAAATGTTTTTCGAGTAAAAGTTGGCGACCATAGTCGAGGGTAACCCGAAGGCTCCCTTTTCGGTAGCTACTACATCAAGGTGTAGGGGAGGGCGCTACTCCTTCCCTGGATTGCTCTACTTTACCCTTGATCCGTACCTTATAATGCTGAGTGTTAAGCAAGGAGGCATCAAGTACCATTTTTTGAGTCTTTGGTATGGGATTGAAGTATTCCTATCTAATACAAATAGTTTGCATACAGTTGTTTTGTTTCAAGCATTCCTATCTAATACTAATAATTGTATGGTTCCAAGAAGTTAATAATCCTTTCTAGAGTATTATAGATTCAGTCCACTATTAATACGAATAGAGGTCAATAGGATTTTTGGTGCCACAAAACAAAACCCGTTTCTTGAGGTAATTTAATGGTGCTGATTCCGAAAATCATCTTAGTTCTTCATGGTTAGAAACCGTTTTCGTTTTACTGTAATTTCTCATTATTGGAAAAAAAGATCAATTTACGATCTTGGCTGATCACAAATTTTAGTCGTAGTCGTAAAGGTTGTAGAAACCCATCAATTTTCAGATTAGCCAAGCTATCTGTGTCAGCCACCCGAAAAACTATTTTAAGAAAAAAAAAATGTTTTTGAGTCAAAAGATTTTAAATACAAGTACCGAATTTTTCCAATTTATTGCCAAAATTCATTTCAGTAAACCTGATAATTAAGGTGACATTAAAAAAAACCAAATGAAACCCTAAAATCTTCTGTTTGATATTCATAAATTTATCCCATTACTTTTGCCTCTTCACTATGGAAGGAAACCAAGTACATTGAGAGCTTTTGTTTTTACAGTTGGAAAGAAACTCCAACTAAAGACATCCCAATTGAATGCAGCTATTCAATTATACATTATAAACACCATGAAAATAGTTTCACCATAACATCTGCCCTTCCGAAAGAAAAAAAAAATCATGTTTCCTCCCTTGCATATCAAATTGAAATTAATTAAACAATATGTTGAATACTCGACAAAGAAAGTAAATGTTTCATGTATATATGTAAATCGTTCCCAGGACTTTGCACCAAAAAACTCAAAGCAGAAGTGTTTTATGGTCCTAATATCAGGAAACTCATTAAGGATGATGAATTTGTTAATTTAATGAATGACTTGGAATTACACGCTTGGACATCATTTGTTGACGTGGCGAAAAATTTCTTTGGCAATCACTGAGGCGAAAACTATAAGGAGTTAGTAGAAAAGCTGTGGAAAAGTCTACAGGACATAGACGCTAATATGAGTATTAAGGTTCATTTTTAGTAGAGGTGCCCGTGGTGTAATGGTTATCGTTGTTGGAAATAGACACGGCGACACGAGTTCAAATCCTGCACGAGACTGATTGCATTTCACATAGCACTAATACCCTTGGGAAAGGTATTAGTCTAAGAGAAGGAATACTCTGAATTCAAACCTGTTAAACACCGCTTAAAAATTGACCTTGCGTCATATCTTGCTCGAGCGGAGGGGTTGGGTAAATATGATTAAGATTCATTTTTATATAGCCATCGAGATAAATTCCTGCAAGGTCAATGATTAGCAAGGGAAATGATTCTATCTGAGTATCAAAACAATCGACGAGCGTTACCAAGGACGGTGGGATAAATGAATGATGGCCGACTACTATGGGAGTATCAAAAGGGACTTAAATAACATCGAACATGATGGACAATCAAGAAAGAGAAAATGTTTACCATAGTTCTTATATTCACGAAGGTTTTATTTCTGCTGTTATTTTATTAAATATCTATCGGTCATTTAATGCCGAATCAAGTTAAAGAAAATAAGTCTGAAAAGAAATTCAAAGGAGAGGTCTTAGGAATTAATGATAAACTTTAGATAATTAGTTGGTTATTTGGGTGGGTTTTTTTTTTTTTTTGAGTTTATTCGTAGGGAATCATGATCATAAAAAATTGTGGAACAGGTTGAGGAAGGGGCCAGTTTGTTAGAATATATCTTGTAAAGAGAAGTAATTTGGTCTTATTGTAAATTTCTTTAGATTTGTGTGTATAACTTCACTGTTTTTAGAAACGATATTATATTATTTATTTCAGTGTTTTGGATCAGTTCCTTCATATTGTTTGCACAATAGAAGGTTTTTCTTATAAGGGCTACGGCGGTACATTCGATGAGAATGTGCTTCACTGTGTATTTGGTCTGACATGCATAACACATGGTTGTTGTTTTCCTTTGAGTAAATTAGAGTGTGTTATTCTTGTATGACCTATCCGTTTTCGTTTTTTTTCAAGCTTTGCTTCCATTCCCCCAGTGTGGGTTGTTTATTAAATGATTTGATGAAAATATTTGTTAGTCTGGGAATATTCCATCGCGTTGTTTTGTTGTTTAATGGCATATCAAACTTCTTGGCTTATTTAGTGCCAAATCCACCCTTCTAGAAGAACAGTAAAAGTAAGTTGGCGACCAGAAGGCTCCCTTTTCAATAGCTACTACACCGAGGTGTAGGGGAGGGTGCTACTCCTTTCCCTAGATTGCTCCACTTTGCCCTTGATACATACCTTATATTGCTGAGTGTTAAGCAAGGCGGTATCAAGTACCATTTTTAAAGTCTTTGGTATGACGCGACCTGGGATTGAACCCCGGTCTCCCGGACCATTGGCGAACACTAGTGATACTATTTAACCCATAGCTAGGAGGATGAGGGTGTTCATACCTTTCCCAAGGTTATTTGTCCAAAAGTGAACGTAATATTTGGGGTCTAATTGCTATCGAAAAATTAGTATTTCTCAATAAGCAGACCAATATTTGTAAGTTTAAATACCAATAAAGAGATTTCTACGATTTTACTTTGAGAAATATTACCATTGGTCAATATCACAGAAAAAAAAGGTTTTTTTCCCCCAAAATAAGACATTTCTGTACAGCAAAAACAGTCGTTAACCAAGAAAAAGTAAGGTCGTTTTCAAATTTAACACCCTCAAATTAGCTATTTTAAAAAATGTTCGATGCCTCTACACCTTTTAAATTTTTTTTGTTGACCAGTGTAATTTCCACAGAATTTTAGGGTTACAAGGATCCTTATTGAATACCGATAGATGAGACCCTTAATGCTATTCCAGTCTACCTGGGAGTAATGGCGATGAAGGGGTACTCCACTCTCTCCAGAACAGGACTCTCACCATCAGATTCAGTTAAATATCGTACTTCACCCCCCTCTACACACTACTTATAATTTTGAAATCTATTCAAATGACCTATCGAGGGTGACACTAATAGGTACTAACACACCAGGTCAAAATAAACCAAAAGATAACGACAAAGATTTGTTTTATTCATTTACTTTATTTAACGGCATATCAACTTCTTGTGGGTTATTCAATGCGGAAATTAGATTATTTTTAAATGTTTGATTATAATCATAGCTATTTATATTTTTAATGATCCATTGCAATCCCCCCTCTCTCTCCCCCACACGCTAAATCAGATTTTTTTGTTGCCTTCAATTGTAATGTTTTGTTTGCACACAGTCGAATGGTTTCAAGTATTCCTAATTATCGATATACCATTATATGCTTTGGTTTTGTTTATTTAATGGCATATCAATCTTCAAGGGTTATTTAATGCCGATTCAGTCTTGAAGACAGTAGTCAGACTATCTAAACCATAGTTGAAAGGATAAGGGGTTCATGCCTTTCCCAAAGGTATTATTAGACTGAAAGGGATGGCAGTAGCGCAACTGGAGTTCGAACTCATTAACTACGATGTCGCAAACAAGCACGTTAACCTCTACGCTACGAAGATTGTCCCTACAATTATATAGTTTCAAGTATTCCCATATTATACAAATAATTTTCAAGTAACTAATCTTATCTAATAATCATTGGTGTGCACACAGCTAGATGGTGTCAAGTATTCCTATCAAAAACAAAAACAAACAAAAAAATTTCAAACAGATCTATTTGACTCGTGGATGGGACCCTAACAGGTACTACTACTTCGGTTCAAAGTGGACCTGGGAGCAATGGCAATGAAAGGGTAATCCATACTCATCAGAGCTCCAAAACCTTACCATCAGATACAGTGTCATATCCTGGACAATGGCTGACTACAATGTTGGATGTTAACCACTAAGCTAAGGAGAATCTCTTCTGATAGATAAGGATCGATAGATAGGAAGAGACCAAGATAATGTGACGGCAAATTGTCTAAAATCCCTAAACGGGACTTTATTTTCGCACGTGTGAAGACGGGGCAGGTTGGCACTTGATCCCCTACAGAAATAAGTCCTGTTCAGAGTTCTTTTCTCAGGCAGATAAGAACTGGCATATTACGTGAGAGAATAATTTAGGGCCAGACTGGCCACCGCTGGCAAAGGGGTCCAAAATTTCACACTATCACACACCCACCAGGCCACTAAACTTCTTCCCCTTAGATAATTGAAGAATACGGGCCTATAGGTCTTAGTTGTAATAATATTAATATTGCTATGGTCGGCAACTCCGGTTTCCCGTTTGATACTTTAGGAATTAATAGGACAGTTCTAAGCAAGATAATGTGAGGCGAATAGAAGCTGAAAGGAAAGCATGGAATAATAACATAGACCACATGGTAAAATGAAAATACATAGGTTCTTTACTACGGTTATATACATATATATGTTCAAAGTGTCAAAAATATATAATAGGATAGTCCATGAATATAAATGTCTTTTCTTGGCTTTTATCCTTTTTCAAATTGAGAGAGAGTGGTAAACAAAATTTGGGTGTAAAGGGAAAATGTCCCAAAGTTACTTATCTTATTTTTTTGACGGGGTTCCACTGGAGAATTTCTCTTCTTTCACGGGCTAGTAGACTTGGTACTGTTTTTAATGCTGGCTTGAGAGACTCAGGTCTCTCATGTCTCAGTCTTTTGTCTTTAGCCCGGAGTGAAATGGCTATCGTCCGTCTGCCACGAGACTTGTCCAAAAACTCCCTTTTTTGTATTTACTTCCGTTGAGGGGAAGGGAACCCCACTTCCGTTTGGGGTCCCCCCACCAATCATTTGGCTTCATTTTCTCCTTCCCCTTCCGATGTCCGGCGACCCAAGGTCACTTAGGTGCAAACATCTGTGTGACCCACAATCATTTCTAACGGTCACTTTTTGACTGCTAGATAATTTTAGTTCAACGGGGAGAGAGTATCATTCCCACCTCCTCGTCTCCGTGAGCCATCACGTGACAATAAGAAGAGTCTTAGATAAAAAGAAAAAATTATTTACACACAATTAACTCAGGAGGTGCCCGCAGTGGAATGATTATCATCATTGGAAATGGATACAGCGAACTGTGTTCAAATCTGGGACAAAGCCGTTTGCATTTTGCATTGTTCTAATACTCTTGGGAAAGGCATGAATCTAACAATTCTCCTTTCAGCTAGGGGGGGGGCTAGAGAATACACCGACTGCTTCTCTGCAGAGGGGTAAAACCTCTCCCAACGAGTGTCCTGTGGCCTAGTTGGCTGGGGTGCAGAAGGGGTAAAACCCCCTCCAAACGAGTGTCCTGGATATTAAACAATCTGATGGTGAGGCTCCAGTAATGCTGGAACTTTGGGGAATGTGGAGTACTCTTCATTGCCAACATTCCCAGGTCCACTCTGGCCCGGAGTGGTAGCACCTGAAAGGGTCCTATTGGTCAAATAGAACTAAACTGTGTATTTATGCTAAACTGAATTGTTTGAAATAGAACTGTTTATATGTATAAAAATGAATTTGGCATTAAATAACCTATAATGGTTGATATACCAACAAACCAAACCAATCCACCAATGGGTAAATAGAAGGGAGGACTGGGCTCTTTAGCCTTGGTATGGCAACCAGTCTAGGAAAGGAAAACTTAATTCAAACCTATTAATCTCCGCTTAAAAATTGACCTTGTGTCGCATCATGATCGTTTGGAGGGGTTGAGTAAATACATACGAAATTAATTTTTTTATACTGATGGACTTCGTTAACTAGCATATCAACCTTCGTGGGTTATTTAATGCCAAAGTCATCCTTGTAGAAGAACAGCAGTGATACTATTTAGCCAACAGCTGGAGTGATGAGTGGGTTGATACCTTTCCCAAGGGTATTAGTCGAAAAGTCAACGTAATAGCTCGACTGGAGTTCGAAATCGCCTATTACGATGTAACAGTCTGGCACGTTAATCACAACGCTACGGGGAATTGAACCCCGGTCTCCCGGACTATTGGCAAACGCTAACCATTATGCCAATGGGCACACACACGAGATTTGGCAACCAATGAAGCAGACAATAAGCACCTGATACATAAGCGTTTTCACTTCCCCCCTCTCATTGTCTGTCTGTCTGTCTGTCTCATCATCACAATCAAAACAGAATGGTCCATAATTTATCTGAGGTGATGTTAGGGCATACCATTCAACCAGACGCAACATGGAGTCTACCCAGAAAGTACTTAACAGTCTCTAACAGAGAAAGACATAAAACCGTTAGGTAGTATTTTGAGGACAGACAAACCCTTTTTAATTATTAATATAGATTTTAAACATATTTTTGATCATTAAATAAACAAATATCAACTACTTCTAGCCGAACAGACGACGCCTGATGTCTATATGACTTTCTTTAAAAAAATATGGAATAAATAAAGTTTTGTTCAGTCAAGTGGATAAACGACAATTTATAAAAAGAAAACGTAACCTATTTTTTAGCAGAAAAGAAAACATATTTACCTTTCTTGAGTTACATGGTTTTCTACAGAGTCCAAACAGTCTGGATAGGTGTACAGCAATATGGAGCCTAACCAGAAAGTACTGAACAATTTCTAATATGAATAGAGAAAGACATGAATGCGTCTGATTGAATAGTATGCCCTAAAATCACCTCAGATAAATAATGGGTCATTCTGTTTTGTGATAATGAGAGAGAGAGAGAACTTCATAAGTTGCCAAATCTTGTGTGTGTGCCCATTGGCATAATGGTTAGAGTGTTTGCCAATGGTCCGTGAGACCGGGGTTCAATTCCAGGTAGAATCATACCAAAGACTCAAAGAAAATGGCATTTAATGTGTCCTTGCTTAACACTAAGTATTGTAAGGCATAGATCAAGGGTAAAGTGGAACAATCCAGAGAAAGAAGTAGCACCGTCGTCTACACCTCGGTGTAGTATCTATTGAAAATGGAGCCTTCGGATCGCCCTCGACTACGGTTGGCCATCTTGCGTGTGTGGATTGCTTCCCTCCATGAGAGATTTGAAAAGCCCCTCGGATGAACGTGCAACCCTGTCTAAGTCGGGAAATCATTCTTAACGAGTTCGAACTGGGAAAAGATCAGGCAAAGTAGAGTAAGCTTAAAACCGTGAATTTCGAGGCTGTGCTCAAAGTCATAGAGGCAAATCCGTCAAGTGGCACTTGGAGAGTATCATGCGAGCTCGCCATCGCAGAGTCCCGGGGGTTTCATAATAATCACGACCTCGGCAAAAAACGTAATAAACGAAACCTTAGAATAAAGAATAAGTATGGATTATTTTCTTTATTTAATGGCATATCAACCTTCGTGTTTTATTTAAGGCCAAAGCCGAGTAATCAGAGAATCGCGTTCATATTTACATTTTTGTACACGTTTCTATTGAAGATGAATAAATTTCAAACAGAACTATTTGACTCCAAGATGGGACCTTAACAGGCACTGCCAGTCCGGATCAGAGTGGAACTGGAAGTAATGGAGGGGTACTTTACACCCATCCAAAACTGAAGCCTCGCTGTTGGATACAGTTTAGTGTCACGACCAAGACACCCCTTTTTGGAGAATGAGTGAGAGGCTTAATCCTCTGTGGGGGATACAGTCAGCATTCTGTAAGCCTCACCAACTAGGTTATTATAAATTCTTTTGTAACCTCACCTCACCACCCCACTTCGCGAGGCACAGCTTTTTTGATAGAATTATATTTTGTCTCTTTATTCTGTCGCGTTTTTTTTTCCCACTGTTTTTCCATTCGTAAAGTCCTACTGACTCAGACACCTGGCAGGCGCCCACTAGTACTCGGCGCCCTGGTGACTTCGAGTGCCTCTGCTAAAGTTGGCAGGTCTTGGTATCGGTCACCCTTCACTTGGTAGCTACAGGTGTTTGTCTTTTTCTCTCTACTATGTGTGTGTCTCTGTGTGTGTGTATTTCACACACCCACAGATTAAGGAGTTGCTAGAGATTATCGAATTACGATAAAAGCTTACAGGATTAACTATTACAAAGAAGTATTTGGTTGAAAAGAATCTTCAGATATACACACACACACTTTATATATATATATATATATATATATATATATATATATATATATATATATATACACGCACACACACAAATTTTTACCGAAATTATTGATGAAAGAAGATATCTAGAGAGGATGAGACATAGAAGAGATCTGGTGAGGGTCAGAGAGATAATAGGTCAAATTGATCTTATTCGCGTGTGCAGCTGTCTTTAAAAATGGGCGTGTCTGTCTACGGAGGACAAAAAATAATCTACTTATGCATGACCACACTCACAGATGCATGTAAGCAGCAAAATAATGACAAGTACTCGGCCAAACCAAGGATTTGACAAATGAAAAAAAAATTTAAAATAAAAATGAAGGAACGAAACAATATATCAAATGTAATCCAAATGTACAGAGACCTAATCTTTAAATTTATAAAGTGACGATGTCTGGATGTCTAGACAGCAGTCCAGACGGATGAACAGCAATTCTCAATAAGTTTTTGATTTGCAGTTTTTCGTGAAAAAATGGTTCGTGTAAACGTAATAACAAGTAAAGTTAAGTTGGCGACCGTAGTCGAGGGAGACCTGAAGGCTTCCTTTTCAATAGTTACTACACCGAGGTGTAGGGGAGGGCGCCACTGCTTTCCCTGGAGTGCTCCACTTTACCCTTAATACGTACGTGGTGCCTTCAATAATTTTCCAAACTTTTTGTACAGGCATTTAAAATTGTCGTAGAATCTTGAAAATTCACTATGTTATTGCTATACATCTTATGAGATGACTGACCATTTTTTTAATGATTTCAGGTTCAAATGAACAGCTACAGCAGCAATTGGAATACACTCTACTAAAGCCTGATTGTCACAGCTGGTGAACTTTAAAAATGCAATCTGGACGTGAGGACAATTTAGAAGAACGATATGCAATAAAATTTTGTTTTAAACAGAAAGGTACGGAATGCTTCAGACTGCTTTTGGACCATCTTGCATGAATTGAGCATCAGTTTTTGAGTGGCATAAGAGATTCAAGGAAGGCCGAGAGTCTGTGAGGGATGATGAGAGGTGTGGGAGGAGTAAGGAGGTCAATACATCAGAGTTAATTGGCCAAAGGGTTAGGGTTACTATGTTGAGGTTTTAAGGGAGTTCAGGAAGAGATTCTGTCGGAAGAGACCAGCACTCTTTAATTCGAGTCAGTGGCATTTCCAGCAGGACAATGCACCAGTCCACTACTCCATCCTTGTCACGGACTATTTGACCAAGATGGGCATCAAGATAGTTCCTTACCCTCCCTATAGTCGAGACCTTGCTCCCTGTGACTTTTGATTATTCCCTAAGCTCAGAGACTGTCGTTATGAGACAATTGAGGAGATGATAGAGGCTGTGACGAAGGTCATTGACACGCTCACACAAGAGGACTTCCATGGGTCCTTCCAGAAGTTGTTGGAGCTGTACAAGTGCATTGCAGCCGGAGGAGATTACTTCGAAGGGGACTAGAGTTTTCTGTGTGTACTATCAATAAAAGTGCCCACACGAAAAAAAGTCTGGAAACTTATTTAATGATCCTCGTACCTTATATTGCCGAGTGTTAAGCAAGAAGGTATCAAGTACCCTCTTTAATGTCTTTGGTATGACGTGACCAGGGATTGAACCCAGAACTCCCGTACCAATGGCGAACACTTGTCGTACACTAATTATTGCTTTCTTTATTTTTTTATGGTATATCAACCTTTGTGAGTTATTTAATACCAAGGATAGTAATGATACTGTTTAACCCATAGTTGGCAGGGATAATGGGGTTTATGCCTTCCCCGAGGGTATTAGTCCGAAAGTGAACGCAATAGCGCAACTAGAGTTCGAAATCGCGATACGATGTCACAGTCCAGTACGTAAGCCACTACATCATGAGGACTTTTCACTTATTTATGGGCGCTACTGTATATGTTGTTTTTCTTTTGTCAGTCTCCATTGTTGTTGCCAACCTGCCAGACGAATTCGTTTGTTCCAAAACGCAGAAAAAAGATGGCCGACTTATTTTTGAGATGAAAATTTCATTTTAACAAACCGCGAATACAAATAGCAAATTCGACTTGAAGGAAATCAAGCCAGAATAGAAAATAAATAAATGATGAAATCCACCAATGAAAATGACAAATTTCTTTGAGTAGGAAGTAGAATCTAATACATTCATATTTTTGATTGCAGATTTTTCAGGTATGTAGAGAGATTGATAATAAATAATGGCTAATAATATCCGTTTCGATAGCATATCGTTTCAACAAAGAATTATAGGATTCGGTATTTTTGGTTTTGGAAAACATTAACCATTTATTTAACGAAGAAAAAAAGGAATAGAAAAAAAGGAATAAAAAAGGGAGAACGTTTGTACATATTTAGATTGGAGGACGTTTCTTCTTAATTTCCATGTACAACCAGAATGCCTGCTTAACACATACACATATATATATATATATATATATATATATACACACACTAATACATGCATGTATATAAACTCACGCACATTAAATGTAGAGAATATGGTCATCCTTAATCATCACTTTGATACACACAACTTTATATATATATATATATATATATATATAAACAAAGACACGTGCCGTAAGTAATTACCTCAAGTAGGTAGTCGGTCGACCTTTGGAAAATAAATTGTTAAGAGAAGTTTTATCACATAGTGATAAAACTGTTTATAAATCGCATTTTGAAATTATATAATATACATTGTTTATAGATGAAAGAGAAAAAAAAATCATGAAATTTTCACTCTGGTTTATATATATATGTATATATCTTAGATAAATAGATAGATATCTGGTACAACACCAATGGAGTATTAATTTTAAATGGGTAGAACGTATTTTAATATAAAAACAGATAAAATCGACTAAGAAAACGTTATCTCTTAAGATTTTGCCCCCTCCCCTCACTAATCCAGTCATCATCAATATTTACTGTTAAAAATGTGTCTGTCGAAAGGTTCCTCAAGTTTTATTCTAGAACTTATCTTAGTCGATTTTTATTGTTTTTAGATTAAAATCATGTCTCCTGTCATTTAAAAATGTACACACACACGTATATATATATATATAAGTAGATTATGATGATAAATGCGACGTGAATAAAATAGAAAAACGAAGTATTCCAAATGTGATGAATTTATTATGATTGAAAATTAATGTTAAAACGTTTCGGTTTTAATAAACCTTCATCAAGAAGAAAAAATGTTGCTTGAATAACGATCAATGTTTTTTATGTTTTATATTCAAGCAACATTTTTCTCCAACTTAAAATCTCGAAGGCTTATTAAAACCGATACGTTTTAACATCAACTTTGTTGGATTTCTTTCCGTAATTTACTTCCCCCCCCCCCACATATATACTATATTGTAGACACACTCTTAAAAAAAATAAAAAAATAAAAATAAGAAAAAAAAGTGCGTAGAATCGCCTCGTCAGTGATGTTCTTGGGGTCTTTACAAGTTTCGGGTCTTCTAACATCATAATTGGTCCCCTAAGCGATCCTACCGAAACTATTGTTCCGGCCGGTGATCCTGCTGTAAAAGTTCGCCAAGCACCCAAAACAGCACAGCACACACCTCAAAAAAAAAAGAAAAAAGAGAATTAAAACGCTACTGCTAATGAGCTTTTAAACTGAAATTGGCCAATGAGAAACGACACACGTCACTTCCCTCCCAGTCGCGACGAATTGTAAAGGTAAACAACCAATATATATATATCTATTACTCCCTGAAGTCAAGCATGGTTTGGAAACAACACTTCCTTATCTCCAAAGCCATTATGTTCCAGCACTATTTTACAATACAACTAGACATTGGTTTTTTCGTCACATTATTTGTATGCAGCCATATTATGTTATATTTTTTTTGTATTCACTACTTTGCAGCCAGTATAAACGAGCCCAGTAGCGACACCTTAATTCAGTTATCTGATATTTAATAAAACGACTCGATGACACGTCTATATACACATTGAATGTTAAATCGAATTTTCGTGAAATTCACGTACAAACACCAGTGTATATTATTTCGAAAAGAAATTTGCGTAATAGATAGAAAGCTAGTCCACCCTGAGGATTGCTTCTGTAGTGCAGTTGTTACCGTGTTAAGAAATGGAATCAGCAAAGGAAGTTCAAATCCTGGTCGAGGCCTTTAGCGTTTTACTTTGCGTTTTAACCCTTTGAATTAACATTAATCCCTTTTTTCTTCCCTCACCCAACTATGGGTAGTATTTAAAAAAAAAAAATTAAATGACATAAAAGTAAAGTTGGCAACTTTAGTCGCGGGTGACCCGAAGGCTCCTTTTTCAATAGCTACTACACTGTGGTGTAGAGGGCGCTACTCCATTCCTAGGATTGCTCCATTTTACTCTTGATCCCCACCTTGTAATGCTGAGTGCATCAAGTACCATTTTTTGAGTTTTGGTATGACTCGACCTGGGATTGAACCCTAGTCTACCGGACCATTGGCGAACACTCTACTCATTAGACCAATGGCCCGGTTCAGCCCATAGCTGGGGGATAAGGGGATTCATGCCTTTTCCAAGAGTATTAGTCCGAAGATGAACGTAATCGCGCGACTGGGGTTCGAACCCGCTTCATTTAAGGCCACAGTTCACTTTAACCATTTCGCAACAGGGCCCCCCCCTATGGATAAATAATTGAGTAGACTGAACTCTTTAGCCTTACAACGGCAACCAATCTAAGAGAAGAAAAAGATCCCCTTGCAGAGGATTAAGGCCTCTCCAAAAAGTGGTGTCCTGGGTAAGACATCAACCTGCATCTGATGGTGAGGCTCCAGTTTTGGAGATCTGGATAATGTGGGCTACCGCATTCATTGCCATAACTCCCAGGTCCACTTTGATTGTACTTCTTCAGATCTTATTTAAGGGCCATATACGTGTATGTGTATATTATTTGTATTTTATAGGAACACTTAAAACAAAACCGTGTAAGAAACAAGTACACGAAAAAAGCAAATTTAAACGTGTACAATATACGCAATTCCCTAACCTCTGGGCATTAAATAAAGTCAATCAGAAGTCAATCAGTTCAATCTATTTGACACAGTATTCCTATCTAACATTAATTATTCCATTTAATTATAGCGAACATTTATTTGTAGAAAGTTATATGGTTTCAAGTATTCCTATCAAATACTAGTAATTTTCAAATAGCTCTATTTGACTCAGAGATGGAACCCTAATAGGTACTACAATTCTGAGAGTTTGTTAGCTTTAATTAATGGTATATCAATTTTCAAAGGTTATTCAATGCCGAAGCCACCCTTATAGAAGAACACCAGTGGGACTATTTAACCCATAATTCGGAGTTAAGAGGGAGCATACTTTTCCTAAAGGTATTAGTCCGAAGGTGAACGTTACTCCGATGTCATAGTCCAGCGCGTTAACCACTACGCCAAAGAAAACTCCCCGAGTGGACCTGAGAATAATGATAACGAACGTTGAATCCACACTCCCCAGAACTCAAGAATTGGAGTCTCGCCACTCCTCCTTCCGGCATGGGATATTCTATGCTCCGCTGACTGGGCAAGGATAGCAGGTGAGGCTTAGTAACCTAGGATCGATGGTTACATGCGGCTTTGGGCTAAAACCACACTCCAAAAATGCCAGCAGATCTATAAATACAGGTGTAGTGTGGCAGAAGGCTTTATGTATTGAGGTAGGCCACATTTGCCCAACAGTAAGCCATAAGATAAGGTCAGACAACAACGAACGATATAAGTTGATAGGTCACGCTACAGACATGGGGAGGTTCCGGAATTCGAAAGATCAATCCCCACCCCATCCCACAGCATTTCACCTTGCCACCCAGGGGTAATCAGCCAAGTTGATCACCCGCTTAAGTAATCTCATATCCATTCATTTATAGGAGACTCACTGGCAGAGAGCTTTACTCAATCATTTTGATATTGAGTGCCAAGAGGATTTTTTAAAAAATTTCTATGTCAAGGGCGTTATTTCGGGTGTCAGGTGAGCGGGAGGTAATCCGAGTGAGCTGGCGATCAGCTGTATGTTGTAGATAGAGATAGGTGGGGGAAGGAGGAAAGAGGAGGGTGGGAGAGAATATAAAAAAGAATGAGGGGAAAAAGTAGGCAGTAGTTGAGAGAGAGGAGGGAGAGGGGAGAAGAGAAAAAAGAGGAGGAGAAAGAAAAAGAGGGGAGGATTGAAGAAAAAGAGAAGGAGAAGAGGATTTGAAGAGAGAGAAGAAGTGAGTTGTAGAGAGTGAGAGAGAGAGAGAGAGAGAATGTGTGTGAAAGTTGTAGAGAGAAAAAAAGAGAGGAGGAGAAGAGTAAAAGAGAGGAGGAGAAGAGAAAAAGAGAGGAGGAGAAGAGTAAAAGAGAGGAGGAGAAGAGAAAAAGAGAGGAGGAGAAGAGAAAAAGAGAGGAGGAGAAGAGAAAAAGAGAGGAGGAGATTGAAGAAAAAGAGAAAGGGAAGAGGATGTGTAGAGAGAGAGAGAGAGAGAGAGAAAGAGAAGGGAGGGAAGTGAGGAAAAGAGAATGAGTAAAAGAAGAGTTGTTGAGAGAGAGTGAAAGAGTTGTAGAGAGAAACGAGAGGGGGTGAGAAAAGAAGTCAAGGAACAGAATAGAGAAAATACAGAGAGAGAAAGAGAGAGAGAGAGAAAGAGTGGGGGAAGAAAAGTTGTAGAGACGTAGAGAAGAAAAGTACCGAAGAGAGACAAAGAAAAAAAAAAAAGAGAGTAGGAAAAAAAGGAGTGAAAAAAAGGAGTGAAAAAAAGAGAGTAGGAAAAAAAGGAGTGAAAAAAAGAGAGTAGGAAAAAAAGGAGTGAAAAAAAGGAGTGAAAAAAAGAGAGTAGGAAAAAAAGGAGTGAAAAAAAGGAGTGAAAAAAAGGAGTGAAAACTCGTAATGAAAACGGAGCAAGCAATAAAATGGGGGAGAGAGAAGGAAGACAGAGTAGGGGGCCCAGAGACTTGGTAGGGAGTCACAGTCATTAAAACAAAGAAAACTCATTAGAAAAGATCTGTTATCACTAAAGAAGAAGAAATAGAAAAAAAGAAAAAAAAACATGGCGGTAAAAAAACAAAAAACAAAAAACAAAAAAAACAAGTAGCGTTTTTAGTTTGGGATTCGACTGTGAAGCTCCCCACCGTTTTAAACCGGCCTCATCACAAAAGAACATAAAAAGGACGTAAACGTTTATGGACAGGTGTTTTGTGTCTCAAGTGTGGACAAAAGCTCAGAGTAGAAAACGGAGTACTTTGCAGAATGCTTTTCCCGCGTGGTCAAAGCAGACGAATAAGGGAAGAAAGATTAAAAAAAAAAAAAAAAAAAAAATAGGTTTGAGAATTGGTAAATGGACATGCAAAGAAAAATGTCTGTTGCACAGCAACAATATCGAGAACCGCTTGCGAGAGATGCCTCACAAGGACAGCTTGTGGAGAATGCCTCATAAACCCAAGTGTTCAACCTTGAAAAAGATCTTTTTGTAAGAAGCCGGTAGGCAAGCATAAGAATTTGCAATAGGTGTCCAAGTGTGAATACAGACCCCCATAATATTACCACTCTGTTACAAATAAAGTAAAGCTAGCGACCGTAGTCGAGGGCGACCAGAAGGCTCCCTTTTCAATAGCTACAACACCGAGACGTAGGGGAGGACGCTACTCCTTTCCCTGGATTGCTCCACTTTACCCTTGATACGTGCCTTATATTGCTGAGTGTTAAGCAAGGACGTATCAAGTACCATTTTTAAAGTCTTTGGTATGACGCGACCTGTGATTGAAAACAGGTCTCCTGGACCATTGGTGAACACTCTACCCACTAGGCCAATGAGCCGGTTGAATTGCTCTCATAAAAACTAAGCTATGATGAACCGTTTTTGCTAATTACAGGTAGATATCCTATTTACCCAACCCCTCCGCTCGGGCAGGATATGACGGAGTTTAACAGGTTTGAATTCAGAGTTTTCCTTCTCCTAGACTAGTCGCCTCACCAAGCCTGAAGAACCTAGTCTGCCCTACTATTTACCCATAGCTGGAAGGAGAATATTTGGATTCATACCTTTCCCAAGGGTATTAGTGCTATGTGAAATGCAATCAGGATCGTCCAGGATTTGAACTCGTGTCATCGTGTCCACATCCTGCGACGATAACCATTACACCACGGGCACCTCCAATATAATTACAGGTAGATATAAACAATGTGAATTTTAGAATTGATAGAAAACAGATTTGAACATATATCTATTGGTATATAAAGTTCTGTTCAATCTAATGTTGTATCAGTTCGCTGTATAACAACTATATATTTGGCCTTTACAAGGAGTTGCCCCACAAACCTGATTGGTCAATCCAGGAAAAAGGTATTTTTCTGAGGAGGAGAGCTACTTGTCATAAATACGAAGGTCTTCAAGGGATGTAGTGAGTAGTCAGATAATTGGACAGTGTCGGTGGACACAAGGCACCAAGAAACCCGCATATCAAAAGTCTCATTTTTTAAGCGGCCGCAAATAAATCAATGTGTTGTAGCGAAAATGCTTTCATTCTCTAAATCCTGGTCCAGTCAACTGGGGAAGGGCTGTTGAATACTCCGACTGCCTCTATGAAGAGAGGTAAGACCCCCTTCCCAATGAGTGTCCTAGATATGATACTAAACCCTCTGATAGTGAGGCTCCAGTAATGCTGGAGCTCTGTGTAATGATGAGTACCCCTTCATTGCCATTACTCCCAAGTCAACTCTGTCCCGGAGTGGTAGCAACTGAGAGAGTCCCATCTACGAGTCAAATAGAACTATTTGACTTATTGTGTGCAAACAAATCATTTATGTTAAGTCAGATTGTTAGAAATAGAACCGTTTGATTCTATAACTGTGTGTAAACAAATTACTGATATCTAATTGAATTGTTTGTGGCACATAGCAATACTTGGAACCATTTGATTGGTGTAAAGGAATGAATGATATTGAATAGAATAATTAATGTCAAATAGTAATACCTGTAAGCACTTCTTGCAAATAAATGATTAATATTGAATAGAATTATTAGTGTTAGCAATAATCAGATCTATTTAACTGTGTAGAAACAATAGGAATAAAAGTAAGAAAACAAATCGGTTCTAACCCAACCAAACCATATATATTTAATATATATGTATAAAGAGGATTTGGCATTAAGTAACCTACAATGGTTGATATACCATAAAACCCAACCAAACCAAAACACTCCAAATCCAGACTGTTTTTTAAATCTAGTCCAATAGATTTATTCATCATGCCATCCTGTTGGTGGTGCTTGAAATACGCTGACTGCATCCAGAGCAGAGAGGTAAGACCCTCCCCTCCAAAAAAAGGGGTGTCTTGAGTATGATACAAAACTGCATTTGAGAGTGAGGCTCCTGATCAAGATAATAGTTCTTCATTAATATTTTTTACTAGGTTTACTCTGACCCAGAGCCTCATCACAAGATACAGTTTAATCTCATCCTTAGGACACTTTTTGGGGGGGAGAGGGGGAATATTCTATTGCAAAACATGCAGCTGACGTGTTTTAAACCCTGCCGACGGAGCTAGGATTGATAGGCCAAAAGTTGATTATTAATGACCAGCTCGTGGATGCCGAGATTCAACAGCCATTCAAATATACACCTCCTTTCAACCCCGATCCTTTCCATCTAACTCCCCACGTCGACCCATCAAAGAGGTGATAAAGGTCACCTTCCTGACCTACATACGACTCGGGTATACCTTCACCGAAATTGTACAGAAAGATGCCTTTAATTTGCAGGATACAATTTATTGATGGGTTACTTTGTCTATATCAGTGTTATAAATCGATTTGAACATAATATTTCTGTCAGTTTTACTTATACAAAAAAAGTACTGAATTAAACAAAGACTGTTAAAAGGCAAATTTCATTGACTCTAGAACTAGTAGGGGCTTGAACACTCCATCATGATGTAATGGTTAACAAGGTTGTCTCACAGATCAATTACTGGCGAGTAGTGAGTTTGATCCTCAGTGAGTGACCTATGTTTTTGTATTCTTAGCCTTAACTCTGGCAAGGAAGGCCGTAGTTTAATTGCTGTAGGAATAGCAAAGAACACTGTGCAGTATAATGTTTGGCAAGGTCCTCTTGCGGATAACTTAGTTGAATGCTCAGCCTCTGGTAAGAAAAGAGTTTCTTTAATTGCTGTAATGATTGATTGGTTTAAACAGGATGTCAACCCATCTGGGTTTCGACCAGTCGGCTGGGAGAGGGATCTGTAGAATACACCGACAGCAGTTTTACAGAAAGGTAAGACCCCGTCCCTACCCCAACGAGTGTCTTGGATATGACATTAAACCATCTGTTAGCGAGGCTCCAACTCTAGAGCTTTTGGGAAATAGAGTATCCCATCATTGCCATTACTCACAAGCCCACTCTGACCTGGAGTGGTAGAACCTGATAAAGTCCAATCCATGGGGCAAATAGAACTGTTGGATATTCAAGTTAAGTTGGCGACCTTTGTCGAGGGCGACCTGAAGACTCCCGTTTCAATAGCTACAACGCCGTGGTGTAGGGGTTGGCACTACTCCATTCCCTTGATTGCAACACTTTACCCTTGTTCTTTAACTCATAATGCTGAATGCTAAGAAAGGCGGCATCAAGTACCATTTTTTGAGTCTTTGGTATGACTCGACCTCGGATTAAACCCCAGTCTCCCAAACCATTAGAGATCACTCTACTCATTAGATCAAACAGTTGGTTTGTTTACGGCGCATCAACCCTTTTCGGGTCATTTAACGCTGAATTAAATTTCAAACAATTCACTTTAGTATATGTATAGTTTACATTTACAAACTGTTAAATACCAAAACAGTTCTATTTCAAACAATTCAGTTTAGCATAAGTACGCTGTTTAGTTCTATTTGACCCATAGATAGGACCCTATCAGGTGCTACCACTCCGGGTCAAAGTGGATCTGGGAGCGATAGTAATGAAGGAGTATTCCACATTCTCTAAAGCTCAGCATTACTGGAACCCCACAATCAGATTGTTTAGTGTCAGATCCAGGACACTCGTTGGGGGTGTCTTACCCCCTCAGCAGAGATACAATTAATGTATTCAACTGCAACTAATTGAATAGTTATTGATACATAGCAATACTTGGAACTATTTATCTCTGTGCAAACGAAATATTGAATAGAATTATTAGTATTAAATAACAATATTTTTAACCGCTTGACTGTGTGCAAACAAATGATTAATATTGAATTATTTGTGTTGAAAATACATGAAACAATTTAACTATGTGCAAAAAAAGGAGCTCAGGCTCGTTTAAAAATTCAATCAACAAATATATTGGCATTAAATAACCTACTATGTTTGATATGCCATAAAACTAAACCAAACCAAACCCAATATATTTGATGTACATGTATAAAGAGGATTTGGTATTAACCTACAATGGTTGATATGCCATAAAACCCAACCCAACCAAATCATATATATTCAATATATATGTATAAAGAGGATTTGGCATTAAATAATCTACAATGTTTGATATGCCATAAAACCCAACCAAACCAAATCATATATATTCAATATATATGTATAAAGAGGATTTGGCATTAAATAACCTACAATGGTTGATATGCCATAAAACCCAACCAAACCAAATCATATATATTCAATATATATGTATAAAGAGTATTTGGCATTAAATAACCTACAATGGTTGATATGCCATAAAACCCAACCAAACCAAATCATATATATTCAATATATATGTATAAAGAGAATTTGGCATTAAATAATCTACAATGGTTGATATGCCATAAAACCCAACCAAACCAAATCATATATATTTAATATATATGTATGTGGTGCATTCAATAAGTTTCCAGACTTTTTTGTACAGGCATTTAAAATTGTCGGAGACTCTTGAAAATTCAATGTTATTGCTATACATCTTAGATGACTGACCAATTTTTATGATTTCTGGTTCAAATGAACAGCTACAGCAGCAATTGGAATACACCCTACTAAAGCCTGATTGTCCCAACCAAAAGGTTCGAAAATTGCCTTCATATTTTCATTCTTTATGTAGTTTCTGTAAGTTTTATCTTTTGGTCCAATTGAATACGAATAATTTTGTAAACAAATCTATTTGACCAATGGATGTGACCTAAGACGTTACTACCATTCTAGTCAGAGTGGAGCTGGGAGTAATGGCAAAAGTGATCTACACTGTCCATATCTCCAGAACGGGAGCCTCACTATCAGATGCAGTTTAGTTTCATACTCAGCAATCCCTAATTTTTCTGGGGGGATACAGTCAGCATACTCTAAATCTCGTTGAATGGGCTGAGTTGTGAAATGGTTAACAAGCTTGTCTTGAGCCCCATGTCTTTGTATTCTAAGCCTTAACTCTGATAAAGAAAGAACACTTTGTGCAGTATAATGGTTAACGAGCTAGTCTTGCAGATCAATTAGTGATGAGTGCTGTGTTTGATCCTCACTGAGTGCCCCATGTCTTTGTATTCTAAGCCTTAACCCTGATAAAGAAAGATCACTTTGTGCGGTATAATGGTTAACGAGCTAGTCTTGCAGATCAATTAGTGATGAGTGCTGTGTTTGATCCTCACTGAGTGCCCCATGTCTGTATTCTAAGCCTTAACTCTGATAAAGAAAGATCACTTTGTGCGGTATAATGGTTAACGAGCTAGTCTTGCAGATCAATTAGTGATGAGTGCTGTGTTTGATCCTCACTGAGTGCCCCATGTCTGTATTCTAAGCCTTAACTCTGATAAAGAAAGATCACTTTGTGCGGTATAATGGTTAACGAGCTAGTCTTGCAGATCAATTAGTGATGAGTGCTGTGTTTGATCCTCACTGAGTGTCCCAAGTCTTTGTATTCTAAGCCTTAACCCTGATAAAGAAAGATCACTTTGTGCGGTATAATGGTTAACGAGCTAGTCTTGCAGATCAATTATTGCTGAGTAGGGAGTTTGACTTGAGGCTCTCATACATGTGGCCTTGTGCCACATTTAGTATATGTTTATCAGCCCCACAAAATCTTTTGAGTTCACTCAGGCAACTCTCTTAAAGCTTGTCGTAATACAAAAAGAATCAACCGAAAAAGACATCGACACACGACTGACGAAGGCATGGGCAGCTATCGATAGGCTCTCGATCATATGGAAGTCGGACCTAACTGATAAAATGAAACGCAGTTTCTTCCAGGCAGCGGTTGTGTCGATACTGCTATATGGATGCACCACATGGACGCTTACGAAGCGGCTGGAGAGGAGGCTGGACGGAAATTACACAAAAATGTTGAGAGCAGTATTAAACAAGTCCTGGCGACAACACCCCACGAGACTCCAACTGTACGGACACTTGCCCCCCATCACGAAAACTATACAAGTTCGACGAACCAGACACGCGGGACACTGCTGGAGAAGCAAGGACGAGCTCATAAGCGATGTACTCCTGTGGACCCCCTCATATGGATGTGCAAAAGTAGGACAACCAGCACGAACTTACATACAGCAACTATGTGAGGACACAGGATGTAACCCTGAAGACCTGCCGGAGGCGATGAATGATTGGGAGAAATGGCGTGAGAGGGTCAGGGATATCCGCGCTGGCGGCGCGACATGATGATGATGATGATGAAATTTTAAATACTTTTCTCGTTTTGTAGTAATTTTTAATAAAGTTCTCTGTCGATACTCTCAGTACATTCAAATGAGTGGCACAAAGTTTAAAAAAAAATAAAACAAAAAAAAAAAAATAGATAAATAAATAAACAGACTCGACTTCAATTTCTGGGATACGAGACGTGATTTCTTGTCTTACCGGAAGCTATTTCATGCAACCTATTTTCGCGGTTGAAGAATAGATCAACCTGAAAAGTCGCGATAATAAAAATTTAAAAAAAGAATCTAAAAAAATGAAAGACAGAAAATTAATTAAAAACAAATACTTTTAAGCATTAAAAAAAATTAACATCATTCTGATTCTTTTTCGTTTTTTAAATTTTCTTTTCCCCGCTGCAGTTTTATCCGCTAAAGCTGTTGGGGGTCGGGATTCTAACCCCCCGTTTCTTGCTCCCACAGAATTCTGTGTAGCCTTGAAATTTTTAAGTCTATTTTTAGAGAAATTATTTGCCAACGTGAGTCAGAGAGAGAATGAACACCTGAAAATAAAACAAGTTTTGAATTTCGAAGTGATATCTAAACATACCATCTGGAATAATACTCATCATCACCACGGGATAAACATTTTTTTAGAGAAAATACTTATCTACACAAAGAGGGAGTCCATATGGCCTCCTTCCTAAAATTCTAGACTTGGGTCCCAAAGTAAGCGAGTTCGAACTCCAGTCGCGCTATTACGTTCACTTTCAGACTAATATTCTTAGGAAAGATATGAAACCCCCTTATCCTCCCAGGTAATGGGTTAAATAGTATCACTGCTGTTCTACAAAGATAGCTTCGACATTATAACCCACAAAGGTTGATATGCCATTAAACAAAGAAAAACCTTATCTTCATAATAGGATCTTGTTATCCACCGTTGACACAATCAGTCTCATTGGGTGCCCCATTCGTATGGCCTTGTGCCACATCTAAGCAAAAAGCTTAGTAAATTTCCACCGTTGACACAATCAGGAAAGCTTTCATCTAAATACACCACAAATATGAAAAGCAAACACGACTGGTTGGTTGAGTTTGATGGCATATCAACCCTTGTAGGTTATTTATAGCCAAATCCTATCATATATATATATATATATATATATATATATATATGGTATGTAAACTAATCATTTGTAGATGACATTTTCAAACGAGCCAGCGTTCATTAGTTGGCACACATAAGTGGTTTAAAGTATTCCTATGTATCACTAACAATTCAATCAAACATCAGTCATTTGTTAAGACAGTTAAATGGCTAAACAGTTCTATTCTAACAATTCTATTTCACGTAGGTCATTTGCTTGCACACAATTTAAATATCATTTAAATAGTATTAAACAGTTATGGACGCGGACTACGTAGATGACATAGCGCTTCTGGCAAATACACCTACCCAAGCTGAATCTAAGCTGCATTGTCTGAAGCAGGGAGCAGGTGGGATTGGCCTTCATGTGAATGCAGACAAATCGGAGTACATGTGTTTTAATCCAAAAGGAGACACCCGCACACTAAACGGTGGTTCTCTGAAACGAGTGGACAAGTTCACCTACCTCGGTAGCAGCGTCTCTTCTACTGATAATGATATCAATATGGTTGTTTGGATTTTATGGCATATCAACCTTTGTAGGTTATTTAATGCCAGATTCATTTTTATACAAATAATCAGTTTTATTTCGAACAATTCAGTTTAGCATGAGTACACAGTTTAATTGGCAAGAAAATTTCTATTTCAAGCGATTCAAAACAGTTCTATTTCAAACAATTCAGTTTAGCATAAATTCGCAGTTTGAATAAGAAAATAGTTCTATTTCAAGTACGCAGTTTAGTTCTATTTGACCCATAGATAGGACCCTTTCAGGTGCTTCCACTCCGGGGCCAGAGTGGACCTGAAAGCAATGGCAATGATGATATGCATTCCCCAAAGCTCTAGCATTACTGGAACCTTACCATCATATTGTTTAGTGTCATACCCAGGACACTTGTTGGAGGGGGCCTTACCCTTCTGCAGAGGTGCAGTCAGTATTCAACAGCCCCAGCCAACTAGGCAAGACATCAATATGAGACTAGCGAAGGCGTGAACTGCTATCAAATGGCTATCGATCATATGGAAATCAAATCTATCTGATAAAATAAAACAATTTTTTTTTCAAGCAGCTGTTGTCAATACTCCCCTGTGGATGCACCTCTTGGATGCTGAAATAGCATATAGAAAAAAGCTAGACAGGAATTACATAAAAATGCTATGAGATATATTGAACAAATCCTGGAAGCAATATCCCACAAAATAGTAGCTGTAGGGCCACCTACCTCCCATCTCTAAAAACATCCAAATAAGATAGAGAAGACATGCGGTACACTGTTAGGAAAGCGAGGACGAGATCATTAGCGACGTTCTCCTATGCACCCACTTCACATGAATGTGCAAGTGTAGGGCAACTAACTAGAACTTATCTACAACAGCTCTGTATGATTGATTGATAGGTTTTATGGCATATCAACCTTTGTAGGTTATTTAATGCCAAATCCATTTTTACA
>CAUZXS010005304.1:7500-62500 GCA_963585895.1 Sepioteuthis lessoniana | reverse complement strand
TATTTCAAACAATTCAGTTTCGCATAAGTACACAGTTTAAATGAGAAAAACATTTCTATTTCAAGCTACTCAGTTTAGTCAAGCAGTTTTAATTCAGCTAATTCAGTTTAGTATAAGTACAGATTTTCTTTACATACAATTAAATGTCAAAACAGTTCTATATTAAACAATACAGTTTAGTATAAGTACAGTTTCAATGTCAGAAAAACAGTTCCATTTCAAATAATTCAGTTTAGCATAAGCACGCAGTTTAAATTTAAGTACACAGTTTAATTGTCAAAGACATTTCTATTTCAAACTATTCAGTTTAGTCAAACAGGTCTATTTCAAATAATTCAGTTTAGCATAACATAAGTATGCCGTTAGTTCTATTTAACCCATAGCTAGGGACCTATCAGGTGCTACCATTCTGGGTTAAAGTGGACCTGGGAACAATGGCAATGAAGGGGTACTTCGCATTCCCCAATGCATCACTGGAACCTCATCATCAGATTGTTTAGTGTCATATCCAAGACACTCATTGCAGAGATGCAGTCGGTGTATTCTATAGCCCCAGACGACTGGGCAATTTGCCTGGGTGGGGAAGAAAACCTAAATTGTCACAGAGAACTGCATAAAACTGTGCTGCGAGATTAATAGTAGTTCTGAAAGACATTAGCAAACATTTGGATAAGATGAGTATGAGCATAAGTACTTTCACAAAATGACGTCGTTTAAATAGAAATGGGTGGTATGGAAACTAATTATGACATATCCCTCTTCACAAACCATGTCACATTGTTGCTCAGTTTAATTTTGCCAAATAATTTGGACAAAGGAAATTGCTTTTGAGAATAAGTGTTGAAAGAAAAAAAAATTGAGCTTTTCTGACATGATGATGAACATAATAGTTTCCAAATGAATTTGGGGGTACCCTCGTGGTGTAATGGTTAAAACAATGGGCTGAGGAATCGTAGTAAGCGAGTTCATACTCCAGTCACGCTATTACGTTCACTTTTGGATAAATACCCTTGGGAAAGGTATGAACCCCTTATCCTCCCAGCTATGGGTTAAATAGTACCACTACTGTTCTTCAAGGAGAATGACTTTGGCATTAAATAACCTACAAAGGTTGATATGCCATTAAACAAAGAAACCAAACTAAACCAAATGAATTTGAATGCGGGACTTTAGGTTTTATTTCATATCACTATGAAATAAGTTTTAGATTTTATCTTCCTCTTCAAGAGGTTAGGGCAGTCTTTTCTTTTTCTAGCTTTTATAGTGAAGATTTTCTTGATAGGGTTGTGATTCTTTTCAATTCCAGGATTTGTGTTAGTAAATGACCCATTGGAGTTAAATGTCCATGAAAACCTTTGGCCTCAGCAGATTTTTTTCCTGGATATATTTACAAGTGTGTGTGTGTGTGTGTGTGTGTGTGTCCATGTACACATTATCAGGGTTGTTTTTTCCTTTCTCTTACTTCCTCCCCGAGTTGAATGTAAGATAGTCTGTGTAGGTGTATATATTTGAGTATATGAGGAAAGTTTGGTTCCGTTTGTGTATGTGAAGTTAGGTTTTGTTTAATGTAGGTTTAAGTTTATCTATGATTTTTTCCTTTTATTTAGAGTAATGAGTAATTGTCACTTTGGCATACAGGCATTATTTCAAATACTCCATTACTGCATTTGTAAAAGTGTTTTAAAACAAAGTTTTCTATTTTCTAGTAATTTAATATTACTTTAAGTAAAGAAACCCTATTCTTTAGAGCCTGAGTTGATCCTATGTATGCTTTTTTTTTTTACAGTTGCAATATTCAATTATGTAGACTATGTTTTTTGAATTGCAACTTAGATTTATATTTATTATGAATGCTGCTTTTGGTTTTTTGGAAGTATAGCATTTTCTTCTATGATTATATAACATACTCCACATTTTGGGTGTGATGTTTCTGGGTATTTTTCTACCCAAAATGAAATGGCCTCCTTTCCTAATTCATTGGGGATATTACTGAATAGGTTTATGACATCAAATGCAACTATTTCAGGATCAGTTTTTAGTGTTATGGAGTTTAAAAAGTGAATGTCATGTCTAATATAGCTTTTTATCTTATTTAGAAATAGTTGTAAAATGTCTATTAGTTTGCAGAGTCTTTTGGAGGGACATGATATGCTAGCTACAATAGGTTTAGATTTGAGGTCACTGGAGTTTGGAATTTCTGTGTATTTAGATTTTTGTGTTTCTACAGCTATTTTTATTACCTCAAACTTGCAAATTTTTGGTAATCCGTAAACATTGCTAGTATTTAGGATGTACTTAGTTAAGAAATTTTTTTCTTTTTTAATGTTTCATTGTACGTTTTGCAGAATTTTGTAATTTTTCATATTTTATTGTCAATTTTTGTATCAATTTATAGTTGGTTTCATCTCATGGATTTTTTTGTTCTGAAATATGTTTTATCTAAAATGATTCCAATGCTTCCTTTGTCTGCTTCTTTTATAATTATGTTCGTGTTTTCCTGTATATTTTTAAAGTTTATCTTTATTTGTTTGAGAGGTTGTTTTTGTAGGGTTTTTTTCCAGAGCATGCACATACATACATACAAATCACAAACACATGTATAAAAATAATCACACACACACACAAAAACAATCATATATATATATATATCACACACAAATAAAAATAATCACACATATACATATATAAATAAAAATAATCACACACACCCACACACAATATATAAAATTACAGAAACACAGCCTGGGAGATTGGGGTTTAATCCCAGGTCAAATCATACAAATACTCAAAAATTTGTGCCTCCTTGGTGCCTCCTTGCTTAACACACAGCATTATAAGGATCAAGCGTAAGTGGAGCAATCCAGAGAAAAACTAGCATCCTCCCCTACACCTCAATATAGTAGCTATTGATAAGAGAATCTTCAGGTCACCCTCGAGTATAGTAGGCTAACTTACTTACTTTACATATATGTATATATTATCACAATCATTCACACACATATCTAAAAATAATCATACACACTTATACAGAGACATATATATATATATGAATAAATAATCATGCACACAAAATCATCACACACACACACACATACATATATATCTCACACACATTAAAATAATCAAACACACACATATATATATATATCTCGCACACATTAAAATAATCACACACACACACACACATATATATATATATATCTCGCACACATTAAAATAATCACACACACACATATCTCACATACATTAAAATAATCACACACACACATATATATATATATATATATATATATATCTCACATACATTAAAATAATCACACACACACACATATCTCACACACATTAAAATAATCACACACACACACACACATATATATATATATATCTCACATACATTAAAATAATCACACACATATATATATATATATATCACATACATTAAAATAATCACACACACACACACACATATATATATCTCACACACATTAAAATAATCACACACACATGCATATAAGAATAATCACGCACATATACATGAATAATCTCAATTTTATATATATATATATATATATATATGACAATGTATAGCGATGTAAAAACAAGACCTTCAAAGGATGATTTTATTTGATGAAATATTTGCCAACATTAAATATTTAGTTTTTTTTACCTTCATCAGGGCATGTGTGTTATCAAATGAAACGAGAAAGAAGAGTTTGTTTTAAAACATTCTATTTCTGTTGGTAGCATTCTTTCAAATTAGCATTCCAAATTTTAATCATAAAAAGAAAAAAAAAATCCCTATCACATCAGTCTTATGTCAATATTTACATTATTTAGTTCATATCTACGCATTATAAGGAGGTGTCCTCGTGGTATAATGGTTAAAGCGATTGTCTGCGGGATTGTAGTAAGCGAGTTCGAACTCCATTCGCGCTATTACGTTCACTTTCGGACATACCCCTTGAGAAAGGTATGAACCCCCTTATCCTCCCAGCTATGGGTTAAATAGTACCCTTACTTTTCTTCTAGAATAGTGGCTCTGGCATTAAATAACCTACAAAGGTTGATATGCCATTAAAGAAAGAAATCAAATCTACTCTTTATAAACATACAATAATACATCTATCCATTTCTCTCAGTGTTTATAACATATACAGACTATAGAAACAATCAAGCTAAATCCTAACTGCATAGCCTGCAGCAAGCAACAGAGCTATTGGCCTCTAAACACAAAATAGAGTTCCATGTGTTTTAGATGAGAAGGAGTCATCTCTACTTCATGTGGTAGGCCTCTAAAATTAGTAGAAAAGTTTACAAACCATATCAACTTAAAACAATGTCAACACACACCTAGTGAAGGTATAGACTGCTACCAATTTCTTCCAAACAGCAGTTGTGTCAATACTACTGTATAGATGCACCAAATGAACGCTGATAAAATATCATACAGGAACTTCAAAAGAATGCTACAAGCTATACTGAACAAACTCTGGAAGCAACACTCCATGCAACAACAGCTGTATGGCCACCTACTTTCCATCTCTAAAACTATCCAAATAAGATAAACAAGACATGTGGGACACTGTTGGAGAAGCAAGGATGAACTCATAAGTGACGTTCTCTTATGGACCTCTTTACATGGATGTGCCAGCATTGGTCGACCAGCAAGAACAACAGCTCTGTGTGGACACAGGATGTAGTCTGGAAGACCTGCTGAGAGCGATAGATAAGAGAGAAAGAGAGAGTTAAGGAAATCTATGCTAGCAGCATGACTTGATTATGATGAGTAAGTTATTTTTTTGTTGGAGGTATGGATCTAGGTTAGAGTTGTGGGTAGAGGTTCTTTGTTGGGTCATGTTCTGATTATGACTGGGGTCAACATTAGGCAGGTTTAGGGTTTTGATGACAGATAGGATTAAATTTGAAGTTTAGAGTTTAACTATTCCTACAACTCTAACAATTATAATTACATTTGATAATAATCATTTGTTTACACATATTTGAATAGTTTCAAGTATTCCTCTCTAATTTATACACAATTATATGATTTCAAGTAACTATTTCTATTTAATGATAATCATGTTTACACACAGTTATATGGTTTCAAGTATTCTTATCCAATACAAATATTCTTCAAACAGATCTATGTCAGAGCAGATTTGCAGGTAATGGCAATTACAACACTTTACTGAGTTCTAGAACCAGAGCCTAACCGCCAGATACAGTTTAGTATCATCCCCAGGACACTCTTTTGGAGAAAAGAGTGGTGTCTTACCCTCTTTGCAGATGATTGGTCTATTCTAATCCCCACTGACATGGCTAGGGCAGATTAAGTTTGACCTTGCCTATTCTTAAGACCAAGAAATAATACACCACTTGAAAGGGTTTTAGGGTCCAATAAATAATGAAATTAAATTAACACTCAGCAGTCAATCCTTTAATCTGAGAAATGGACAGTTTCCCCGCAAAATAAATCAGACAGAGGACAATACCAAGTAATTGCCTTTCCTAGGCTTTCTCAGTGCAAAGGAAAGAGTTACTTGGCAATGCCCATCTTCTAAGTAATATGCAACAGTTGAAGCCGTTTACCAAATAACAGACCAGGGATTATTCCTTGCAATCTTTAAGGGAATTGAAATAATTTCATGAAAAGAATTCAGGATAAATAGTTGAAATTAATTGATTTACCTTGAGGGCATCATCTCATTAAATGGCAAGCCACTGAAATTTGTAGACTACTTTGGTAGAAATATCTCATCTACTGAAAGTAATGTCAATATATCCAGCAATAAAGTTTGGATTGCTATCAACAAGTTAACAACCATAAGGAAATCTAATCTCTCTGAGAAAATAAAATGTGAATTTTTCCAACCTGTAGCTAAGTCAGTACTATTATATAGTTGCATCACTTGAACTAACAAAAAACTTGGAGAAAAAATTAGATAGGAACAACACAAATATGCAGTGTGCTGTTTTGAACAAATCCTGGAAGCAGTACCCTACAAAACAAGAGTTGCGCATCCATTTACCTTCCATCTTGCAAATCATCCAAGTAAGATGAGTGTTAAATAATAGATTGGCGGAATCTTTTATTTGGCATTATAAAGTGTATTATAAAAGAAAAAAAAAAAAAAGAACTAAACCGTTGCTCCAAGAAATTGTTAAGCTAGCTGCAGTCCACTCAGTTTGATTGACATGTAGTGAACCTTAAGGTCAGTTAAAAGGTAGATCCGCATTGGAGGTTTCTGACTTAATTCGAGAAGTTAGAAATTAGATTTTGATTTTTTATTAGTTAACTCAGAACCACTGAAAGGCACAGATGATTATGATTGCAGACCTAAATGGTAATTTTCATCAACGTTTCAGGGCAATCCTGGTATTATATAACCAGTTATGTAAAAGAAATGTCTAAATAAATAAAGAATGTATGCACACAAGTAAAGACACTTCATATTAATTCATACTAGTGAAAAGGATAAAAGAATAGAGCAGTCAGAGTGTGGTGGCAAAGAAGATAGAACAGCAAGAAACAGCTCATTGGAAGAACAGCAAGAAACAACTCATTGAAGAACAACAAACAGTTCATTGGACAGAGAAATAAGGACAAATTCATCATCAGCCTTTTCCAATGGACTCCTAAACATGGACACACCAGTGTTGGCCACTCAGCAAAAGCTTACATTTATCAGCTCTGCCTGAATACTGAGTACCATCTAGGGGACATACCAGTCGCAATGGCCAATATAGATGGATGGCAAGAGAGACAGAAAGGATTCTGTGCTGTCAGTACGTTTTGATTGATATTGACGAAGATGAGGATTGCAAAGGGCATCTAGAACAGTTCTTTGTTTGCAAAGATAAAAAAAAATTCAGCTATGAAGTTGCTTGAAAAATTGGTAGAACCAAAAAGTAAATATGCAGTATAATAATATGGGAAATAAAACTTAGATTTTTTTAATCAATAAACTAAATCATCTTTTTTAGCAACCCAATAAAAAATTCCTTAGATTTACATTCTGAACACTGTCAACACAAGTTGCGTAAAATATTTTTGATCAGAAATTTTCAGTTTAAATGACTTACAAAATTATCACTGCATTTCAGACAATGAAATTTACACACGTAAACCTTTTATAAATAATTAACATGCCAATGTCATTACATGGAATGAATACACAAACTTGTCCCATGGTAAAATTATAATCATGCTGTTCTTTGAACAAGCAGTATGTAAAAGGGGTACAAAATGAAAAGGGCTTATTTGACAAGTGTGGGAAATTTATGTAGTGTTACCATTGTCAGTCAGAGTCAGAGATAACATTTCTATTGTTCAAAGAACTGAAGCAAAAAGAACAAGGTGTTATATACAAGTGTGTGGTTGCAAGAAAAATAAGACTGACAAGAAGATTTAGTTTATTTTGTTTATTGAATAAATGAAATAAACAAGCGAATGAAATATCTAGCTGGCTGACAGGCATTTATCTGGTCGGAGGTGAGCAGTTGCTTTGATCTGGTCTGACAGTATTGTCAGGTGACGCTCTCAGCGATAGCCACTGATTCAACTGCCCGTGTGACCTCCACTTGCCCTATTTATAAGTTCCCGACTTCAAACACCAGCTCCAGAAAATACTATTAGTGGAAAAAAAAAAAATGACTGGTTGAAAAATAGACCTTTTTTTATAACAGAGAATTTTCTGGGGATTTTGAATAGACTATGCGCAGAAGCCGTGATTTTCTCAGTTTGACACTGGCCACTGTTAGGTCAACATCTGGTAGGTGTTATTTTCTTCTGCAGTGTCAATGTCTATCGGTCTGTGTTTTGTGTGTTTTAGTAGTTAAGTGGGTGAATCAGATGAGATTTGATATATTTTACTATAACAAAGGGGTCGCTGTGTCTGTCATGTTACACTCTATGAGAATCCTATTGAACATGCCAAGCCTCTAATGGGGATTATTTATTGCATATCGACACCATAGCATACATGGATGTATGTGTATAAAGAAATAAAAGTAAAGCTAGCGACCATAGTCGAGGGTGACTTGAAGACCCATTTTTCAATACCTACTACACCGAGATATAGGGTACTACTCCTTTCTCTGGATTGCTCCACTTTACCTTTGATATATACCTTATAATGCTAAGCGTTAAGTAAATAGGCATCAAGTAACATTTTTTGAGTCTTTGGTATGACTCGACCTGGGATTGAACCCCGGTCTACTGGGCCACTGGCAAACATTCTACTCATTAGTTGTATCAAAAGGATAGCTAAACAAGGTCTCCTATGAAACTATGATGCCAATATTGTATCCTGAATCAGAATATATGATCTGATTCTGAAAACATCTAAAACAACCATTTGACAAATACACAAACAAAATTAAAGAGTAATGCACTCATTGATTTTAACAGCATTTCAACCTGTGTAGAGTTATTTTATGCCAAGAGGTTAGGGAATCCTGTTCAATGTTTTCTATATTTTGAGTTGTTAAGGGTTTTTTGGGGGGGATGGGGTTATACAGTCCTACCAAAAACGAATGGTTTTTAAACAGATTTGACTGATAGATGGGGACTAACAGATAAAATGACTTCATGGCCTAGTCGGCTTGAGTTGTAGAATACACCAACTGCATATCAGCTGAGGGGTAAAACTCTTCCCAACAAGTGTCCTGGATATGGCACTAAACAATCTGAGGGTGAGGCTCCAGTAATGCTGAAGCTTTTGGAAATGTAAAGTACCCCTTTATTGCCATTGTTCCCAAGTCCACTCAGACCCAGAGTGGTAGCACCTGACTGATAAGGTCCTATCTATGGGTCTAATAGAACTAAATAGTGCACTTATACTAAACTGAATAGTTTGAAATAAAACTGTTTATATGTATAAAAATGGATTTTGTATTTAATAACCTACAATGGTTGATATGCCATCAAACCAAACCTATAAACCTGGGAGTAATGGTCATGAACGAGTACCCCACACTCCTAGATCTCCAAAACTGAAGTATCATACCTAGGACACTCCCTTTTCACAAGGTCTACCCCTCTACAGGGGATACAATTCATGAAGTCTAAGCACTACCAAACTCAAGATTAAATATTGCCGAATTACAGTAAAGGATCGCATATAGTGCACAATATATTCACAGCTTCCAAAATGAGGAGTCTATCAGTAGTACACAGATGCCATGCACACACTGTACCTAGGTTAAAATCAGCATTGTACTTCAGAGTGTTGCAATTTTATATATATATATATATATATATATATATATATATATATATTGGCTCAAAGCCAAGTGCTCCACAGACCTTCCACTGCCCTGCCCTACAAATACCTTACAAACTATTGAACAAAAAGGTTTCTGTGCTTTGTAACTGACACGAGCAATTCAACATAATTGATCAATAGAAATGCAGCCAACATCAAAAGCAGTTCATAATAATAATAATAATAATAGCAACAGCAATAGTAAAAAAAATCATCATAGCTCAATGCTTCATAAAAATTTCCTTGGAAAAAACAACTTTTCAATAACCTGAGAGCAAACCGAGAAGAGAGAAAGCTTTGTTAAGAAGCGAGGTCATTCACAACGGTCTGGAAAAAAATGAAAACTTCACTATAGTAGCTATTGAAAAAGGGGGGAGCCTTCAACTACAATTGGTCAATTTATTTATTTTTTCATACAGTCATATGGTTGTAAGTATTACAATCTGATACTAATAATTTGCACACAATATGGTTTCAACCAGACATTGGCATGCTGGTTAGAGTGTTCGCCAATGGATTGGGAGACCTGGGTTCAATCCCAGGTTGAGTCATACCAAAAACTCAAAAAATGGTACTTGATGCCTCCTTGCTTAACACAGTATTATAAGATATGGATCAAGGGTAAAGTGGAGCAATCCAGGGAAAGGAGTAGTGCCCTGCCCTACACCTTGGTGCAGTAGCTATCGGAAAGGGAGCCTTCGGATTGCCCTCGACTATAGTCGCCAACTTTACTTACTTTTTATGTGGTTTCAAATATGCCTATTATTCAGATAAATCAAAAGTTTTCCAACTGTTCTATTTCAAACAATTCAGTTCAGCATATGCACACAGTTTAGTTCTATCTAACCCATAGATAGGATCCTATCAGGTGCTACCACTCTGGGCCAGTGTGGATCTGGGAGCAATGGCAACAAAGAGGTACTCTGCATTCCCCAAAGCTCAAGCATTACTGGAGCCTCACCATCAAATTGTTTAGTGTCATATCTAGGACACTCACTGGGTGAGTCTTACCCATCTGCAGAGATGCAGTCGGTGTATTCTACAACCCCAGCTGACTAGGCCACAATTTGGTATGTGCTAGGTTGCAGTATACATACCACATGATCAAAGCAATTTAAGCTATAAAGAGTAGCCACTCTGGTTGGTAGTATTGTGGTAGTTGGTGCACTGACATCTTATGCATTGCATCATTGGGTGTGGTTTGAAAGCCACACAAATGAATGTGCTACTTAGTCAAATTCGGGAACTGATGCTTTTTGAGTTCAAACTGGGGTCTAACATATGTTGTGCAAAAGCTGAAGCCACAGTTGATCACACTACAGTAACCAAATAATTAAGAAAATTTCACTGGCTGCAAGAACATCCATGGTCAGGTAAGGTCAGGTTGGACTAAAACCATGGATTCGGAGGGCATAGAGGTAATGGTTGATTGTTTGGGTTTTATGGCATATCAACCTTTCTATGTTATTTAATGCCAAATCCATTTTTATGCGAATAGTCAGTTCTATTTCAAACAATTCAGTTTAGCATGAGTACACAGTTTGTCTAAAACATTTCTATTTCAAACTATTTAATTTATTCAAACCGAGTGAAGTACAGATTTTCTTTACACACAGTTAAATGTCAAAACAGTTCTATATTAAACAATTCAGTTTAGTATACATAGAGTTTCAATGTCAAAAACAGTTTTATTTCAAACAATTCAGTGTAGCATAAACACACAGTTTAAATGTAAGTACAGTTTAATTGTCAAAAACATTTGAATTTCAAGCTATTCAGGTTAGCAGAAGTGTGCAGTTAGTTCTATTTAACCCATACATAGGGCTCTATCAAGTGCTACCATTCCAGACCAGAGTGGACCTGGAAGTAATGGCAATGAAGAGGTGCTCTGCATTCCGTGAAGCTCCAGCATCACTGGAGCCTCACCATCATATTATTTAATGTCATATTCAGCACACTCATTGGGGGAGATAAGTCTTACCCCTCTGCAGAGGTGCATTCAGTGTATTCTACAGCTCCAGCTGATTTGGGCAAGGAATAGAGGTAAATTCGGCGATTAGCACTCAGAGAGTGTCCGGCAAGATTAGCATCTTACAGTCCCGTGTGGTTGACCTCCACAACCTCCTTGATAAAAGCATTCAGAGCTACCATATTGCCTCTCATATGAGCAAAATATTGCAAAACTTAACTCACTTTAATTCTAATAATTTATACACAATTATATAGTTTCAAGTATTCCTATCTAATACTAATAATATTCAAACAGATCTAATTAACCCATAGATAGGGCTTTAACATGAACTACCAAACTCCCAAGAGCTCCAGAACTGGAGCCTTATAACTAGATGCAGTTTATCATGATACATAAGACACGCCCCTTTATTTATTGAGGAGGGTCTTAGCCCTCAGTAGGGAATACAGTCAGCAAATTTTAAGCCTTGTGCACAGGGTGGATATCCTTCATATTTTATTGTATAGGTCTCGTAGCATGTCATAGTTAACTCAATACTTAGGCAAGGTCAATGACACTAACTATTAATAGAGATAAATAAAGGTTTTCCTGGTGGCAATGTAAATGTTAGTAGGGCAGTCAACAGATGAAATGCATTGAAAGTCAATTGTACTCTGTATTCATCCAGAACAATGTTCCCTAATTTGACCAACTCCACCAACAATTTCCTAAGTTCATGAACATTACAGAAACTCACATCATCAAAAAAAAAAAAAAAAAAAAAAAAAAAAAAAAAAAAAAAGATAATAGCTATAATATATAATATAAGCAATATATACTTATACAAACAAAGAAAGTTTCTATTACAGTACTTGACTAAATCAAGTGCTCCAGTTCTAAAACTATAACCCAGAGATATCATAGCCTGTTAGGTTCTTAAAGTATATATATATGAAGATAAGTAGAAAAAACAAATAATCTAAAATTTGATGAATTTATTATGAAAGTCAACATAGGACATTTCGGTTATAATAACCTTCTTCAGGACTTTAAATTTATGAAAAGTGTTGTTAAAATAGTGATGATGTTTGATGAAATAGCAGGAGAAAAGAAAGTGTGTATAAAAAAGAAGGATTCATAACAGCATATATATATATATATATATATATATATATATATACACACACACACACACTTAACCTTGGTAAGGCAACAAGTCTAGAAGGAAAACTCTGAATTTAAACCTGTTAAACTCTGCTTAGAAATTGACCTTGTGTCACCCTGCCCATGTGGAGGGGTTGGTAAACACACACATTATATAACTTAAAATATCCAGTCAGTGTCCAAGAGAGAAGCATGTAAATAGTCACTGACGAGACGGAGAGTATGGTAATATTCTCCGCCGAAATAAATTTATTATGACGACTTAACCGAGTTTGAGTCTCCATTAAATTGTACTATATATATATATATATATATATATATATATATATATATATATATATATATATATTATATATATATATATATATAGACACAAATGAGACCCATGAGATTCTCTGGAACCTAGAGATACAAAAGTATTACTTAAAAAAAAAAAAAAAAAAAAAAAAAAAATAGAACTTGCAATCTAATTCCTTGGGTTTGAAATTAGAGATTTCATAAAATTCCTAATTAATTATGATCAATATTGATATTAATATTGTAATAAAATAACAATGAATCAAGTTTAAAGTTACAGAATGAAAGATGGTTTGATTTGGTTTAATGTCATATCAACTCCATATAGGTTATTTAATGCTGAAATTTGATACAGATTATTTGCTCAAAGTTATATAGTTTCAAATATTCCTATTCAATACTAATAATTTTCAAACAGATCTATCTGACCTATAGATGAGAGCCTAACAAGTACCAACATTTTGGGTCAGAGTGGACATGGGAGTAATGGCAATGAAGTAAATCTATACTACTCAGATCTCCAAAACTAGAGCTTCACTGTTGGATACAATCTAATTTCATATCCAGAAAAGTGGTTGAGGAAGATGAAAATACGGGATAAGGAAAGTGTGTGTATATGTATAATGTTCCAAATTCATCAACAACAGAAAAGAAATAGAAAGAGGATTATATGTTTTATTAAGAGTCGAACAAAAAGAACAAGAACTGAATCAGAACATTATTTTAAGAAGAAGAAAAAAAGAGAGAGAGAGAGAGAGAGAGAGAGAGAGAAAATAAACAAACAAGTTGGTAAACAAGTTGACCTAGTATATAAATTATTATCCATTATTATCTGAACAACTTACCTGAACTGATAAAGAAGCAAAATTTAATAGCGAGAAACCACAAACAATTCTCAAGCTTAGATAACAATATAAACAATTATAATAGTAACAATTATGTCACTTTCTAACCACAGACAATCCCTTTCTTTCTGATGTTCAGTGCATTTCTACAGTAAAACAATTAACACTGCATTTATATTTCTGACCAGTGACAATCCCTTTCTTTCTGATTTTCAATTCATTTCTACAGTAAAATCATAAACTACATGTGATATAGCTATGTTTTCCATAACAGCTATCATAAGAAATGAACTCAGCACTCCTAGTTCAAATCCTGGACAAGGCTGTTTTCTTTTCACTTTATACAAATACCATTCAGAAAGACATGAATCCATCTCTTCTAAGCTATGCATAAATAGTATGAGAGACTGAAATCTCTAAGTTTTAAAACGGCAACTCATCGAGGTACAACCACTCTAGGTGAGAGTCAATCTGGAAGCAATCACAATAAAGGAATTACTGCACACTTCCCTAAGCTCCAGAACTGAATAGAATGGCTGGTATTATTTGGTTTACTTGTTTAATGGCATATCAACTTCATATGGGGTATTTAATGACAAAAGTTAAAATCAAATAACTTGCACACAATTGTATGGTTTCAAGTATTTCTATCTAGTACAACTGATTTGAACAATTATATAAAGTAAAGTTGGCGAACATAGTGGAGGGTAACCCAAAAGTTCCCTTTTCAATGGGTAGTACACTAAGGTGTAGGGGAAGGTGCTACTCAATTCCCTGGATTGCTGCACTTTACCCTTGATCCATACCTTATAATGCTGAGTATTGAGCAAGTTGGCATCAAGTACCATTTTTTTTTCGAGTCTTTCGTATGACTCGACCTAGGATTGAACCCTGGGTCTCCCGGACCATTGGCGAACACTCTAATCATTATGCCAATGGCGCGGTTAAACAATTATATAGTTTAAAGTAATTATTCCTATTTAATAATCATTTCTTTGTAAAAAGTTATGATTTCAAGTACACTTAGAGAGCGAACAGAAGGCTCTCTTTTCAATAGCTACTACACCAAGGTGTAGGGGAGGGCACAACTCCTTTCCCTAGATTCCTCCACTTAACCCTTGATACGTACCTTATATTGCTGAGTGTTAAGCAAGGAGGTATCAAGTACCATTTTAAAAGTCTAGTATGACGCAACCTGGGATTGAACCCCGGTCTCCCGGACCATTGGCAAACACTGTGACCCAAAAAGATAATACCACTAAGCCAGAGAGGATCTAGGAGCAATGGCAATGCAGGAGAGACTGCACACTTCGCACAGCTTCAGAATTGAAGCCTTAACTCCGGAAGCAGAACATGCAGACAGTATATTGTTTTTATACAAATATAAGCACTGAGTGAAATGTCAAGAAAAATCTCACACAGCTTATCAAAACAAGTTGCTGGTTATTGTTTCCCCTCTTGAATAAATTTTCATTGTAGTCTTAAAACAAAAAGGATTACAAGTTGTTTTTATAAAGTAGATGAATGAATTGTGATAACTATTCAAATCTTAGGTTAAAGGCTGAATATTTACATATGACAGACGGCTTCGTAAGCAACATTTAAAACACACACAGCTATGAACCTGATTTGTAATAAAATTCATTTAATTTTCTCTGCATCAGAGGGTGAGACTCCATCTTCTCAAGCTCTGGGGACTACAGAATATCCCTTTATTGCCATTACTCCCAGTTCCACTGTGACCCAGTGATAGTACTGTTAGGGTCTATCATCTATAGGTCAAATAGATCCGTTTCAAAAATTTTGATATTCAATAGAAATATTTGAGACAATATAACCGTTTGCAAAAAAAATAGTATTAATAAGGTTTGGTTTCTTTGTTTAATGGCATATCAACCTTTGTAGGTTATTTAATGCCGAAGCCATTTTACTAGAAGAACAGTAGTGGTACTATTTAACCTATAGCTGGGAGGATCAGGGGGTTAATACCTTTCCCAAGAGTATTTGTCCGAAAGTGAATATAATAGTGCAACTGGAGTTCAAACTCGTACTACGATTCCACAGTCCACTGCTTTAACCATTACACCACAAGGACACCCCCTATTATCAATAAGGATAATTACTTGAAACCATATAACTGTGTGCAAACAAATGACTATTATTAAATAGAAATAATTACTTTAAACCATGCTCCTATACACAAGTAAGACACTAAACTGCATCCAGTGGTGAGGTTTCTGTGATGGAATTTTAAGGAGAATGAAGCTACCCTTTCATTGTGATTATTCCCAGTTAGGATCCTATCTAGGGGTCAAATAGATCTGTTCAAGAGGGGAGTACCTGTAAGATATTAGTTAGTGCTGGACCGTGATATCATAGTCAGCAGGTTCAAACACCAGTCATGCCATTATGTTTTCTTTCAGACTAATAACCTAGGAAAAGATATGAACCCTCTTATCCACCCCTACAGCTACGGGATAAATAGTACCACTACTGTTCTTCTAGAATCATGGCTTTGGCATTAAACAACCCACAAAAGCTCATATTCCATTAAAAATAAATAAAGAAAAGATGTTTGATAATTATTTGTATTACATAAGATATTTACCTGACTTCCCAGCAAGTCAGTTTGGTTTTGTTTACGGCAAATCAACCATTGTAGGTTATTTAATACCAAATCCATTTTTATACAAATAAACATTTCTATTTCAAACAATTCCATTTAGTACAAGTATAGGTTTTTGTTTACACTCAGATGTTAAAAAGCGATGGACTGCGGAATCGTAGTATGCGAGTTCGTACTCCAGTCACACTATTACATTCACTTTCGGGCAAATACCCATGGGAAAGGTATGAACCTCCTTATCCTCCCAGCTATGGGTTAAATAGCACCACTACTGTTCTAGGAGAATAGCTTTGGCATTAAATAACCTACAAAGGTTGATATGCCATTAAACAAAGAAACCAAACCATCAGATGTTAAACCAGTTCAATTAGTTCTATTTGACCCATAGACAGGACCCTATCAGGTGCTACTACTCTGGGCCAGAGTGGACTTGGGAACAATATCAATAAAGGGGTACTCCACATTCCCCAAAGCTCCAGCATTACTGGAGCCTCACCATCAGATTGTTTGGGGGGGGAGTCTTACCCCACTGCAGAGAAGCAGTTGGTGTATTCTACAGCCACAGCCAACTGGGCAACCTAGCAAATTAGTTTTGAGCTGGAATTATTTTACAGTGATAAGCCACTCACAAATTGAAATTCATATGCAGTTATATTTAATACCATATAACTGTGTGTAGATAAGTGATTATTATTGGATTAATCAAACAAGAGTTGAGATGTTTTGAAACCAACAAGCCAACCCTCAACCTTTTTTTATAATAACCTAATAAGATTTCAATAAAATTTCCAAATGAGTAAATAAAATTTGAAAAAGTATGAATAGATCTTATTTCTTCCTAATGTTATTGGAAGGTGACAATTACAAAGAAACAAATCTTGTTACTGGACTGATAAGACCCAAAAGAAAAACAGTCAGGCCATAGACCACTCTAAATATAATCTTGGATAATTTTGCCTGAGTAATCTCAACAGCTGTATGGGTTTCATCTACATTGTGTCAAGGTGAAAACAAGAGACAGCTGTTTTTGTTATACTGTCTTTCTAGCCACTGGGTAAAAGGTGTTTCTTTTCTAAATGTTTCTTTTTTTTTTTTTTTAATTTTTTTTAAATTTATTTTTGTCAGGTGTCGTAATATCAAATAATCAGCCAAAATATCATCCCGTCTCTTAGATACAATAAGTATTTGTACATCAAGAATTTCAGTGACTTACTCAACAAAATAAATGATATAAACATGTTGTATACCATGATGAAAGAATATACATGGAGGAAAAATGACTATAACACCTTTTTTATAAGAATATAGCACACACACTTCATTCTCGAAAGGGGTGTAAGTTTCTGTGGTGTGAGAGACAAACAGACAGAGGGAGACAAGATAGACAGCTATATTGACCCATAACTTATTCTCTTGACCATACCACACTGTATAATCTTCAAGGCTCCACTTGGCACTTCTGCTTCTTAGCCAGGGGTACTCAACCAGAGGCTGCTGTGGGCAACCGCCTCCAGCAGGATGCTCTCTGTGACTGCAAGCTGGGTCTGATTCAGGCCCTCACTGACTCCAACTGACTAGACCCTCATGCGGGCATCTGCATATATCATTTCATAATGCCCATGACTTCCAATCAACCACATGGCTGCTTCCTCTTATTTACACAGGTGTATCCTGTTCAGAGAAATCTGAATTGACAGTTCAGTCAATAGTCAATATGCAACACATGGAAAACAAATCTCTAGCTGATCTTAATATAAAATCCTTATATGCCAATATTCTAGTTAACAAATGTATTTAATGTTTTAAAATTCACATCAAGAAAACAAACATTACATTAACTTTACCAATTCATAAAATAATTAAAATTTGCCCATTATGCACAAAACATCGCTTTTTTTTTCACTATAATAATATTTTCTACAAATAGAAATCTAATTTACCCATGGGTTCACCTCTCAGTGGATTCCTTAAATGCCTTTTCCTTGAATTTCTAGAATCTTTTCTTTTTAGATTTATAATAGACAAAGATTCTAACCATTACTGTTACATAAGTGATATATTACTTATATATCAGTGGAATAATGACTTTAAAATTATAAATAGACATAAGAAAATTGAACCAACTATAAATCTAATCTGCCAACTAGAAACTAATAACACCTTATCTTACTTGGAAATTTTACTAATAAATAATTACAAACAAGAATTTAAAGCTAATCACAAATCTACAAATAAAAATGACCCATATACATTTTTATTTACATCACAACACTAAATTTTTTTAAAAAGTGGAAGAATAATAGGATTTTACCTTAGATTTTGAATTTTGCCTAAGGAATTGTCAGTACCAAACACTGTTTAAAATTGTACCATTTTCAAGGAAATCAAAAGAGATGGGTCTACTTATGTCCCTTAAATTTTTTAAATGATGAATTTGACAATAGAGAAAATTCTGTCATTCAACTTTTATATCCTAAATCCTTTATACAACATGCTAAAATAAAAGCTCTTAAGAGTCACAAACCAATATTTTCCAAAAATTTCAAACAACTTTTACAATAATAATTTAATACACAGATATATTATTTTACCCAATAATTTAACCACAATTATCATAAAAAACAAAAAAACAAACAAACAAAAAACAAATAAGATAAAATAAAACAACTGTAGAATTAAAACAGTTACTAACCCTTCAAAAACTAATATAATCAATAATAACATTAAACCTGATGCTGACATTTACACTATCCAATGTCTGGATTGTAAGAAAATAATATGAGGCTGAAACATCCCTATGAATCTACAAACATAAAAGGGACTTGATAAAAGGAAATATAAATAATGTTATGGCTAGACATAATTTTGAAACTAATCACAACTTTAATCTTGAAGATTCCAAAATATTAGTTTATATACATGACAAAAAATGCCAGAAGATTAGTTTAATCTTGCATCATTTCTAACTAAAACACTATTAAACAAAAAAAGTTTTTACAACTTATCTCCTTATTTAGTCTAATTAGTGCTAAAAGGTTAAAAATCCCTTATCTGAAATAGTTTGGGTTCATTGAAGATATATATATATATATATATATATATATATATATATATATATATATATTTACAAACACTAATTGTTCGGCTCATTGTCTAGTGGGTAGAGTGTTCACCAATGGCCCGGGAGACCTGGGTTCAATCCCAGGTTGAGTCATACTAAAGACTTTAAAAAATTGTACTTGATACTTACTTGCTTAACACTCAGCATTATAAGGTATGTATCAAGGGTAAAGTGGAGAAATCTGGAGGAAGGAGTAGCACCCTCCCCTACACCTCAGTGTAGTAGCTATTTGAAAGGGAGACTACGGTCGCTAACTTTACTTTATAAACAATTACATCACCCAGTTTTAAAACAGGACGCTACTACTGGGAATTGAATATTATAAACTTTCTCATTTTATTGTTTCACTTAAAAAATTAAAAAATGAAATCCAATATAATTCAAAAGATACATCATATATTTAAACACCCTGAAGAAGGTTTAATGGAAAACTGAAACATTCAATGTTGGCAAATAATTCAACTATAAATAAAATCATTCTCTGAACACCTTTCTTTTAATACTATATATATATATATATATATATATACATACACACACACACAAACAGGGGTAATTTTATAAGTAAGGTGAATTTTGCCTAAGGAATTGGCAATACCAAACACTGTTTATAACTGTACCTTTTTCAAGGAAATCAAAAGTGATGGGTCTATTTATATCCCAGAAGACTGACCACTGTACCCAGAAGTTTTTGTTTGTTTTTTTTTTAACCAAAGAGTCAATGTATTTCCATTCCATGGACTGTCTTTTCAACTCATAATTGTCATGATAAACCCATATTTAGCCAATTTGGAAACCTTTTTGGCTAAAAAGATGCTTCTTCGTACACATTCTTCTATAAATTTCACATGGTTTGCACTTGTCAGCTACCAAAAATTTTATGAAAGACCTCTATTCAAACCTGGCGCACAGTTTGATTTGCTACCAATTTTTTTAATAAAATCATTTTTGCTATAAACCAATACCAAACATTGAGAGTTTAGATTTATGGGAAAGAAAAAGAAAAAAAACATAATGCTTTTTTCCAAAAAATTCACCTTATTCATTGACTGACCTTCAAATATATAGTGTGTATGTGTGATATATATATATATATATATATATATATATATATAATGAAGGGGGATTACAGACAGATATATAAAATGCATTGTGTGGCAAAGTACAATCTTTAAGTCTATTGTTAAAGGTCAATTTCCCTTTATTGCAGAGTTGTGTTTGGGACTCTTCCACTGGAAGGGCTAATATGTTTATAATGGTAGCTATAGGCCCACATTGCTAACAACAAACAAACCATTGGTTATCCCACCTATCCCACCTGCTGGTCTTTAAATTTTGGGTAGGTAGAGGAGTTAATTGGTGTCTAGAGATGAGCTGACCTTATTAAATTCTGTTTTATAGTTGACTTTTAACAGTCAAGACAAACAAGTAATGGGAGAGTGTCATCAACAAAATGTCCCATTTTCTTTCCAAGCCCCCATCTGTGATTCACCCCACAGAAACTTGGCCAATCATCAATTTTTCTTTCTTACTGTAAAAATTTGGCCATATTTCTCGTGTATACTGTTCAGGATATATATATATATATATATATATATAAAGGAGTCATGTCAGTTTTGATACGTACATATCGACTTATAAATCAAAAGAGAGGTCATTGAGCACTGAAATCACACATATACTTTAATACGTTTATAATAAAGAAAAGTACAAAATTTAATTTTTGAATTTTTCAAATAAAATGATAATAACTAAAAATCAATTTTTGAAACTTGAAAGTTCTTCATAAGTACAAAAAGCACATGTAACTCTTCAGTTCTTAAGACCTGCCAGGTTTAAATATCACAAAGATTCCAGAGGAAAGATTTGAATTTAATACTTTTTTGAAAATTATGGTTTTGTAATTTAGTACTAATTGTAAATGAATTTTTTTTTAATTAAAAAAAAAAAAAAAAAAAAAAAAAAAAAAAATTAAAATTCTTTTTTTTAGAACTAAAACAAAATGATGAAAATGTTTCAAACAAAGAAGTACCTTTTTAAGATACTAATTTAATTCTAAACAAAAAAAGAAATTGTAATACAAAAAATTTTACACTTTAATTCTTATTTTTTTTTTATTGTAAGGACACATTTTTTAACTGAAAGCTGAATTTAAAATTTTGTCATATCTTAAAAAAGTAAAATACTATTGTAATATGTAAATTTTTAGATCCTTCAATTGTTAAATTTTTATAAAAGAAATAAAAAATTTTCAATTAAAACTACAGTGCATTTTTGAAAATTAACTAAAAATTTGTTCTGTAACTAAATATAAATTGCAAAAAAAAAAAAGAAAAAATTGGAGACCTCCACCTCACACCCACAAAAATAAAATGAAATTTATTGGAGCCCCCCCCCCCTAAAATCTTTTGGAGACTCCCTCTCCAAAAATCATGAAAATGTTTTAAACCTTTCACCAGTATAGCATTACATATTTTTATATATATTATTTTAAATGTAGAATAAAAAAAGAGAAGAAAAATTCATAGAATAAAAAAATGCTTTTCATTTCAATTTATTGACCAAATCTTCAAACTCCAAAAGAGGATACATTTTTAATTCTTACATTACTCCCCTTTCACCCCTTTCTATCTCTAATGTTCCGAAAATTCTTTTAGTCCAGTCATGGACTGGATATTACTGTTAACATATATAGGGTGGGTCAAAATGATCTGAAACTTTGAAGGTTTAATAAAAGCAAACTAGAAAGAACAATGAAAGTGTTTTTATTTTCCAAATGTGCATAAGATGCCATTTAGTTTTATTTCATTTCAGGTTACCCATATGGATTGGACAGGTCAGCACCGCGTTTTCATTGTGGAAACATTTATTAAGAACGAGTCAGTAACTGCAACGCAAAGAGTATTCTGTTTGCACTTTGGGCTCGGTAGACATAATGCCATACCTACTCAAAACACAATTTTATTATGGGTTACTAACTTTTAAGCTACTGGTTCAGCATTGAAATGAAATTGTTGCCATTCCACATAAAATGATTCATTGAGTTATGGACAACTTTAGCGAACGTCTTCGTCAGTGTGTGGACAATAATGGCAAACATTTGAATGATGGAATTTTTAAAACAAAATGGCATCATATATACATTTGGAAAATAAAACAACTTTTTTCATTATTTATTCTAATTTGCATTTATTAATCCGACAAATGTGTCAAATCATTTTGACCCACCCAATATATGCACACACTAAGCTTAATTTAGTTGCAGCACAAGACCATAAATGTATTAATCCAAGCTCTGTACCACAGGATGAATGTGACATGAGTCAATTTTTAGGGGGGGGTAGATCTGGTGTGAATTGAAAGTTTTCTTTTTCCTAGACTGGTTGCTCAACCAAGTCCAGAGAACCTAGTCAGTCCTATTATTTACCCAATAATGAGAGTAAGAGAACAGATGGACTTAAACCTTTCCAAGAACATTAGCACAACGTAAAACATAATCAGCATTACTCAAGATTTGAACTCACTTTGCCAATGTCATTTCATACAATGATAACATATACACACAAATAAATAAATAAATAAATAAATATATATATATATATATATATATATATATATATATATATATATATATACATACACACACACACAGATAAGCATATATTTATATCATTTAAAGAAAAAAAACAAAAAAAAACAATATTCAGTCACATTAGGATAATAAATTTATTTCCATCTTGTTAAGAGCATTGATATGAATCAAAGATTGATCTGATGTTAGAAATTATTTCAAACAAGAAAATAAAATACAACCAGGTTGTGTTTTATTTTATTTTCTTTTGGATCTGATAAAGCCCTGTTTAAAATTATTTTGGAGTCTTTGATTCATAACAATGCTCTTAATAGGATAGAAATAAATTTATTATCCAAATGTGACCGAATATTGTTTTTTTTTTCTTGAAATAATACTATTTGCTCTGTGAATTTATTTACATTGAGCTCTTTACCAGGAATATTTAAAAACTTGAAATTTGAATAATTTATTTGTCCTGACAGAATTGTTCTCTACTCCGGATTTACTGGATTGAAGAATACATTATTCATATTCATGGTTTGGTTTGTTTAATGGCATCTCAACCTTTGTAAGTTATTTAATGCCAAATATATTCTCCTAGAAGAACAGTAGTGGTACTATTTAACCCATAGCTGGGAGGATAACGGGGTTCATACCTTTCCCAAGGGTATTTGTCCAAAAGTGAACGTAATAGCACAACTGGAGTACGAACTCGCTTACTTTGATCCCGCAGTCCATCGCTTTAACCATTACACCATGAAGACACCCCCCTATTCATATATATGTATTAATAGACATATATACGCACACACACACATTCTTTTTTAAATGAATAATACAATAAGGCATACCACCTTGAAATTAAATATGCTTATTGCATGATATTTCTATCTGTGTATGTCCTATAAGAGTTTATTGTCTTTGAAGAACTTTGGTCTATAGAAAGGTTCTGTTTTATATAAGTATGTATTCTGTGTATGTGATTATATATATATTATACACACACACTCAATGTACATGTGTGTGACTGTAGCAACCGTTGCAAGAAACCTAAAATAGTAAACATCTAATTTTTAAAGAAAATGTTTTTAAAATTAGTTTGCCAGCCTTTAAGATATTAAGCATTATTTAAATATGACTACAAACAAAATTAAACAATACATACACACACATTATATATATATATATATATATAGCACCCACACAGAGTTCTATTTTGCAGCAATCACCTCTTGTAAATGAAGTCTATGAAGATATTATTTCCCCAGGTAGGAGTAAAACAACAATAGTCATATGGAGAGTGAGAAAAAGAAAACGGAAGTTACTTGCTTCAATGAGTTAATTTTCTCTTCTGACACATTCTGAGACTTCCGAATTTCCCAGCTTAGATGGTGTCTTCTATTTTTCACTGTCCAAGAAAAAACGATTGTTCCAATGTACCAATTCCCAGGCCAGAAATAAGTACCCACACAATACAACTAGTCAGTCTATTGTACAGGGATCTTATTTATGAAAGAAAAGGAATACTAATGGAACTGCCTTGAATGTTTTTAGTTGTTTTAAACTTCTGGATAACTGGGTTGTTGGACTTTTGGCAACTAAACAGAGGCTTGGTTTCTTTGCTTAATGACATATCAACCTTTATGAGCTATCTAATGCCAAAGCCATGATTTTATTTAACACATAGCAAGGGGTAAGGGAGTTTCATGCCTTTCCCAAAAGTATTAGTTCAAAAGTGAATGTTAGACGAGTTTGAACTCACTTACTTTGAGGCCACAGGACATTGGCATAATGGTTAGTGTCGGCCTATGGCCCGGGAGACCGGGGTTCAATCCCAGGTAGAGTCATACCAAAGACTCAAAAAATGGTGCTTGATGCCAACTTGCTTAACACTCAGCATTATAAAGAAAGGATCAGGGGTAAAGTGGAGCAATCCAGGGAAAAGAGTAGCAACCTCCCCAACACCTTGGTGTAGTAGTTATCAAAAAGGGAACCTTCAGGTCACCCTTGACTACAGTCACCAACTTACAGTATTTTAGCCATTATGCTGTTTGGATATGCCCTCTCCCATGAAGATACTCACTCATTAATGAGATACTACCAAGCGAGTCTGTGACCCAGTCTCAGTGTAGATTGATGCTTTTCCCCATGGACATTAACATGAAGTGAAAATAAACAGCATTGCCTTGGCGGACTGATAGTGCTTTCAGTGGTCAACAAAAAGCAGCAGATTATGTGAAGATGCTTTTAAAATGATTTATCTCTCATACAAGAAGGGCATTGTCTATAGGGAGAAGAATGGATTTTTCAGCAAGATAATGCTGCTATCTACAGTACATCAATAACAAAGAAGTACTTGCTTGAACAAAAAATTAGACTTCTTGACCACCCACCGTGCTCTCCAGACCCCAATCCTATAGAAAATTTGTGGGGATTGATTGTTTCAAAACCTTTTTGAAGGAGGTTGATAGTACTTGGTTATTTCTGAACTTAAACAAAATCTTAGATGCATAGGTAAAAATACTTTCCATTCAACTTCAGAAACTAGTTGATAGTATGCAGAGCCAAATTTTTGAGATTATCAAAACTAATGGCAGATCTACAAAATACTAAATAAAAAATTGGTCTTATATTTATGTCAAGTCAAAATTTTAAAATTAAGCATAAATGCTAATATACATATAGAAAATGAATTGAAATTTCTTCATATTTCAAATTTGTCATTATGCCTTATCTTACTTATAACTAATTTTCATAATATAAGAATTGTAAACAATATCTTTTTCTTCCTTTTTGAGGGTGGTCTTATATTTTTATCCAGAGGTATATAAATACACACACACACACACAAACACACACACACATATATATATATATATATATATATATATATATATATATATATATATACACACACACATCTTGAGCCGACAAATGCAAACACTCACAGTTATCACAAATTAATCCCCCTCCACCAAAAAAAGAAAACGGCCAAACCAAACGCTAAAGAAATATTTGGAATGGAACATTCTAGAATCAGGTGGCATTATAAACATAAGAAAAGACATAAAAGCTTCATAAATATGTGGATATATAGAAAAACTAAAAAATTGTGAGGAAAGACTCGTTGGGTAGAGGTTAGTACAATTTTCTTTTTTAAAAATAACACTGGATTTTCTATGACTTGTAAAATCTGCTGTTGAATTTTTGTTATCTTTTAATCTAAGAATCTTGATTTATTTCTAATCGACTCAATTGTTTTACCAGGTGCAACTATCATGAATCAACTTATCAATTGTCTGAATTTACCGCGCCAAACTTAGAAATTTAGCATTCCACCTCCACTAAAAATAAAAAAAAATAGAATAAAATAAAAACATGGTAGGGCCTGTATCAGATAACAAGATAAAATATACCCCAAAATTTCTTTGAATATACGTCAGTCCTGGACTTTAACTAAGTTAAAACTTAAGGTAAAAAGGATTTATTTTATTTTTTTTTTTTTTTTTTTTTTTTTCACGTACACATGGGAAGCAGCATCATGTACGTGAAGGTATTCGAATGCGCAATGCCTAACATTTCCTGAACGTGTGAGTCTTGCGGCTTAATGCTCAGGATTGTCAGTTCGATCGAGGAACTACTGCTGCTCATCTATAAGAGTGGCTTCTATAGATGAGAATAAAAACAGCCATCGAAAGATAACCATGACTCATACTCAAACCACATACATAAACCGCATCGCTCTTCGCGCAGGTAAAAAAGGGGCGCGTCCTGCTGAGGTTGGAGCCCTGGCCTCAATGTTCGAAAAATCAGCTACAGAGCTCAAACAAAAACTACTAAAATGCAAACAAACAATACAGATAGCGACATTTAATGTTAGAACCCTAAATAGAATAGGTCAACTACTAGAGCTAACTGCATCAGCCGTAGAACATAAGATAGACATAATCTGTATACAAGAACATCGATACACTCACACCGAAGATATCAAATATCATGAAACTGGCAATGAATGGATGCTGGTGACTGTATCGGCATGGAAAAACTCTGTCAATGCATCAGTAGGAGGGGTGGGAATGCTTATAGGACCAAGAGCGCTAAAAACACTTAACAGCATTGAGAGAATACAACCAAGGATGATGGCCGCAACATTTAATGGCAACCCCAAAGCAACGATCATCTCCTGCTACAGCCCTACCAACGTTAGCGAAGAAACCGAACTAGTCACCTTCTACGAGGAGCTATCCTCCCTAGCACGTAGCATTCCGAAACACAATCTGCTAGTCATTGGCGGAGATATGAATGCACAAATTGAGAAAAACAGAAACAACAAATACAGCCTACACAACATGTCAAACAGGAATGGACAACATCTAATTGATTTCATGATAGAAAATAGATTAACATGCCTCAATACAAACTTTCAAAAAAGGGAGGGAAAATTATGGACCTACACATACGCGAACAAGAGTAAAGCACAGATAGACTACCTCTTTATAAACAGGAAATGGAAAAATAGTGCGATGAATTGCGAGGTATACTCCACTTTCGAGGGTGTATCCTCCAATCATCGAATAGTTACAGCCAAAATATGACTAAGCCTGTGAAAAAACGCCACACGAACAGCGACAACTAAGCACTATGACTGGGCCCTACTTAACAACAGAGATATTAGAGACAAATATGCATTAGAATTAAGAAACAGATTCAAAACACTACAAGAGAAGACAGAAAAAGTTACCCCAAATAATGAATATGAAAATTTTGTTGAAGCACACCTTGAGGCGGCATCAAAGTGTATCCCAACAAAACCTAGAACTAAATATAGAGTCCCTTGGGAAACGTCAGCAGTTAGAGAAAACCGTGCACTCATGAAAACTGTCTCCAAAAGCTATCGGAAAAACCCAACAAACACAAATGCCCCAAAACTAGAAAAGGCACAATATCAATTAGCAGGAATATATCTAAAAGAACAGGCAGAATACATACAAAATCAGATAGATAAGATTAGAGACTCGGTGGAAGATGGACAATCCAGGATAGCCTGGCAAACAATAAATGAAGTAAGTAGAAGGAAGAGCACAGCCAAAGCAAAATTGAAAGCTGCAAGCCAACAAGAAAGAGTAAAACTGTGGGAACAGCATTTCAAAAATCTACTAGGAAGCCCGCCGAAAATAACGGATGAACCGATCACCAGAATTATCAGTAAGCAATTAGACATTAAACTAGGTCCTTTCACCAAAGAAGAACTCGACTCGGTTCTTAAAAAAATTAAAAATAGGAAAGCTGCAGGGCTGGACAAAATCCCCCCAGAAGTGTGGAAGACTAGACAATTCGACGATATACTGCTCCGGTAATGCAACGCAGTCTATAGTCAAAATAGGATAGAAAGATGGATGAAGGGATGCATCCTTCCTTTCCCTAAAAAAGGCGACCTCGGATTAGACAAGAACTACCGAGGGATAACACTTACATCCATAGCAGCCAAAATCTACAATGCCCTACTACGAAACCGCATAGAACCCAAAATAGACAACATCCTTAGGAAAAACCAAAATGGCTTCCGGAGAAATAGATCCACAACCTCACAAATATTGACCATCCGTAGAATCCTTGAAGGTGTTCGGGCAAAAAACCTTCAGGCGACATTACTATTTGTCGACTTTACCAAGGCCTTCGATTCCATCCACAGAGGGAAAATGGAACTAATCCTACTAGCATACGGCCTACCAAAAGAAACCGTAGCAGCAATAATGATCCTCTACAGAAACACAAAAGTGAAAGTACGTTCACCAGATGGACACACAGAATACTTCGACATTGTTGCAGGAGTACTACAAGGAGACACACTAGCCCCATACCTCTTTATCATCTGTCTAGACTACGTGATTAGAACTTCGATCGACAAAAATCAGAGAAAATGGCTTCGAGCTGACTAAGAAAAGAAGCAAAAGGTACCCCGCAAAAACAATCACAGACGCTGACTACGCTGATGACTTGGGGTTACTGGCAAATACGCCTAATCAAGCAGAGACACTACTGCATAGTTTGGAACGGGCCGCAGCAGGCATTGGCCTCCATGTCAATGCGCACAAAACTGAATATATGTGTTACAACCAAACAGGCAACATTACCACACTAGACATAGCCTCTCTGAGGCTAGTGGACAAATTCACCAACCTAGGAAGTAGCGTCTCATCAACCGAAAACGACATCGACACACGACTGACGAAAGCATGGATGGCTATAGATAGGCTCTCAATCATATGGAAATCAGACCTGACTGATGAAATGAAGCGCAGTTTCTTCCAGGCAGCGGTTGTATGGATACTGCTATATAGATGCACTACATGGACGCTAACTAAACGGCTGGAGAAGAAACTTGACGGCAACTACACAAGAATGTTGAGAGCAATATTGAACAAGTCCTGGCGACAACACCCCACGAGACGCCAACTGTACGGCCACTTGCCTCCCATCGCGAAAACTATACAGGTTAGATGAGCCAGACACTGCTGGAGAAGCAAGGATGAGCTCATAAGTGACGTACTCCTATGGACCCCCACATATGGCCAAGCAAAAGCAGGACGACCAGCCCGAACTTACATACAGCAGCTATGTGAGGACACGGGATGTAACTTGGAAGACCTGCCGGAGGCGATGAATGATAGGGAGAAGTGGCGAGAGATGGTCAGGGATATCCGTGCTGGCGGCACGACATGATGATGATGATATATATATATATATATATATATATATATATATATATATATATATACACACACACACACATATATATATATATATGTATACACACACACACACACACACATTATATATAACAATTAAAAAATTGTGAAACTTGGATCAGTTCTAAAAATCAGTATAAAATGTTAAATTTTCTTAAAAATACACTTTTCCTAGGTAAGGCAAACAGATACTACACTATAATCAGAGCAGAAGTTACATAAAGACTAAAGTCAAGCTGTTTATTATATAGATTAATAGTGACGTATGTGTGTATAATTGTACAGAAATACGATCCTCTTTCTAGAAGTTTTAGAAAGTTTAACAAACAACCAGTACAAGTTACTGTTCATGAGATAGAGAGATAATGAACAGACTAAAATAGACAGATAGATAGATTCTGGTATACACACCTTAAATAACCCACCACAATGTTCTTGATTTAATTATATATACCTAAATAAAGAAATAGTTTTAAAAAATTAATCATTTCCATATACATCTCCTCTTGTTTTGACCCAAATTCTAGTTACGTCAATAAAAATCCCAACATCTATTACAATAATGAAATATTCTTGTACACGCACCTTAAATAACTTCCAGGAATGTTCCATATTAAATTATACACCTAAATAAAGAAATACTTAAAATTCATGAACTACCACATATTTATGGGAAATGTATGTTTCAACAAACACATAAGGCATTTCTTTGAACAATAGTCTCACATCCTATTCAGCAAAAAAGTTTTTAAAATGGAATGCAAATAAATAATATCTGTACAAAGAATCAGTTTCTGACATTTGATACAAGGACATGAGGAGTAACAGGTTTGTTGCCCAAGGTACAAGGATATGGGGAGTAATTGATAATTTCTAGCCTAAAGTATAAGGACAGGATTAATAAATTTGTGGTCTAAGGTACAAGGATATGATAAATTTGAGGGATAAGGTGGAACATGAAGGAGCGTGAGGAAAAATATATTACAGGAGTTTTTAGAAGCTTAAGATGGCCAGTGAACAAATTTGCAAATTACAAGTAAAGTAATGATAAGGGAAGAACAACAGACTCTGTAACCAAATTTGATTATAGTTCAGATTTAAAAAATTTTTTTTTTATTTTGACATATAAAAAAAAAAAAAAAAATGTATGGTGGCCCATAATGTATTGATAATATCGGGATTCAATTTCAGACACTCTGGCCCAATGATCTTCAGCATAGACCCAACATTTCTTTTTTCAAACAAGCTCTGGATGCGCAAGCAGAGAAAAGCACGAAATTTTCCATGTCTTATTTCAATTAGCCATTTGTTTCATGCGATTAAATACCTTAGTATTGATTGGTTTGGTTTCTCTGTTTAATGGCATCTCAACCTTTGTAGGTTATTTAATGCCAAAGCTATTCTCCTAGAAGAACAGAAGTGTTATTATTTAACTCATAACTGGGAGGATAAGGGGATTCATACCTTTCCCAAAGGTATTTGCCCGAAAGTAAACATAATAGCGCGACTGGAATTCGAACTTGCTTACTATGATCCCGCAGTCTATCACTTTAACCATTACACCACGAGGATACCCCCCACATAGTATTGAAATAAATATTTATCTGTTATAATGTATGCACAAGCAGCAACATAGCATTGTTTTGATCTTTATCTGTTACATTTACGAAAAAAAAAAAAAATGGGTAGAATGTGGGAGATGGGAATATACATCCAATTGTTTTAGAGGGTATTTGTGAAAAAAAGGTTGAGAAACACTGTCCTAGATAACATGCTCTTAATAACAAAATATCAGATGACTGTGTTTGGTTTTTTCTCAATAAAAACATGCCAGGTTGACATTAATATGATGTAATCAACACAACACCACCAAATAAAATAAGGTCGGTTGATTTTGATGGCATGTCAACCCATCTACGGTTATTTTATGCCTAGTGGTCAGGAAACATTTAAGTGTACATTTTTGTGTGAGTGTGTGGTTGTTAAAGTTCTTTTGCATACAGTTATAGGATATAAAGTATTCCTAAAACAAATAAATTTCAGCCCAGTCAGCCGGGGCTGTAGGATACACCAACAGCATCTCTGCCAAGGGTAAAACCCTCATACCAACAAGTGTCCCAGATATGACATTAAACAATTGCATGGTGAGGCTTCAGGCCTGGAGCTTGGGGGAATATGGAGTACCCCTTTGCCATTGCTCTGAACCTTAGTGGTAGCACCTGATAGGGTCCTATCAATTGGTCAGATAGAACTGTATGACATTTTAGACTGTGCGCAAACAAATGACTTAGAATTAAATGGTAAAATTACTTACAATTGGATTTAACCTGTGTAAACAAACGACAGATGTTGAATTGATAATGTTACATGGCAATATCTGTAAAAATTTAACTGTGTGCCAACAAATGAGTAACGTTGAATAGAATTATTAGTGTTAAATAGCAATACTCGAAACCCTTTAATAGTGTGCCTAAATTGAATCGTTGGTATTAAATAGCAATACTTCACGGTCTGCAAACAAATGATTAATGTTGAATAGAATAATTAGTGTTAGATAGCAGGAATTGAAACCACTTCACTGTGTAGAAACAACAGCAATACTCGTGTACAAACTAAGTTGTTCTAACTTGTTTAAAAATGAAATTACCTGCAAACTATTCACTTACAAATCGTTTGTATACTTAAATGTCTGCAAACAAATGATTTACAGTAAATAGAATTATTCATGTTATTAAAAAAAAAAAAGTCTTTACAAATCATATATATTGTAAAAACAGGATTTGGCATTAAATAACTGTTGTGGTCTTGAAGGGTCAGAAATGAATAACACAAAGAGATGTAAGGTTTACGGCAGTATATATTCACAAATATACAGACAGTAACAGTTACCAGTAACTGACTAGACATAGTTTACTTGTCTATCAAGTTAGCCACTATTTATAGTGTTGGGGAAGGTCCATGCAGTGACGTCATGGGGTATATCACCGTAACAATAACCTACAATGATTGATATGCCATAAAACCCAACCAACATCAAATAATTTACACACTGTTGTAGGGTTTCAAGTATTCATATCTAATAAAATAATCCTGTGGGTGCAAGTAATCATTTTTATTGAATAAGTCATTTGTTTACACAGTTATATAGTTTCAAGTAATTAATAATAATAATCCTAAGTAAACAATTGTAGCTTCAATTCTAAATATAAATATATAGCTATATGGTATCAAATGTCCTTATATAATGCTAATAATTTTCAAAGACCAATTTGACTTATAGATGGGATCCTAAAAGGGTACTACCACTCTAGATCTGAAAGAACTTGGGAGTAATGGCAATGTAGAAGTACATATCCAGATCTCCAGAACAGGAGCCTCACTACAAGATGCAGTTTAGAGTCATATTCAAGACCCCACTTTTTGAGTGGGTTCTTTGGGTTCTTTGTTTAATGGCATATCAACTCTTTAGGTTATTTAATGCCAAAGCCATTCTCAAAGAAGAACAGTAGTGGTACTATTTAACACATAGCTGGGAGGATAAGGGGGTTCATACCTTTCCCAAGGGTATTTGCCCAAAAGTGAACGTAATAGCACGACTGGAGTATGAACTCGCGTACTACGATTCCGCAGTCCATCGCTTTAACAATTACACCACGAGGACACTCTCCCCCCCCTTTTTGATGGAAGTAGGTCTTACACCTCTACAGAGAATACGGTCAATGTATTTTAAGCCCAATTATTACAGTAATCGATACAGAAGGGGTTTTATTGTACAGTAGGTGTTGAGTGGGTCAAGCATGGTAAACAGTCCAGATGTCGTTCATCCAACAGCATCATGGATTTGTGGATCTCACAAGCACCTTGGGAAAATCTAAAAGATACTCATGGTACTTGGTGTGCAAACATGTTGTGCATTATATCACTTTGTGATCTGAAAGCTGAATTGATAAATGTACAACGTAGTCTAATTCAGGAACTTCTGCTTTGCAGGTTCAAACTGGGCCATAACATTGCAGATGCGACCAAAAATAGTTGCATGAAAGGTTGATCACAGCACATTCAACAGACAGTTCAAGAAATTTGTTTCGGGTTGCAAGAACTCCAATTAGGCAAGATCAGGTAGGCCTATATGCCCGTGGTGCAATGGTTATCGTTGGAGGAAATGAACACGGCGACTTGAGTTCAAATCCTGGACGAGAATGAGCGCATTTCACATAGTACTAATACTCTTGGGAAAGGTATGAATCCAATAATTCTCCCTCCAGCTATGGGTAAATAGAAGGACAGATTGGGTTCTTCAGCCTTGGTGAGGCAACTAGTCTAGGAGAAGGAAAACTGAGTTCAAACCTGTTAAACTCCACTTAAAAATTGACCTTGTGTCATATCCTGCCCAAGCAGAGGGGGTTGGTAAATAGGATAACCAAGTATTGAGGCCATGCTCCAAGTTAGAGACAAATCCAGCAAATAGCCCTCAGAAAGTATTTAGTATCTCACTATCCAACCTTCACAACCTTGGCAAAAACATCTGAAGCTGTTAAAATGTATATTGCATTGCCAAAATATAGCAAAATGTTTCATTCTTCTTCATATATTTGGCGACCATAGTCAAGGACAACCCAAAGGTTCCCTTTTCATTAGCTACAATACTAAGGTGTAGGAGAGGGTTCCATTCCTTTCCCTTGATTGCTCCACTTTACCCTTGATCCATACCTTATAATGCAGTGTAGTAGCTATTGAAAAAGGAGCCTTCGAGTCTCCTTCCTCTATGGTTGCTAACTTTACTTATATATATGATAGGTGATAAATCTTGAAGTTTGAAATAGCAGAACATGAGTAAATATACCCTGTTTAAGCAGAGATAAATTCTTTGAATATATATACATAAAATTTGTAATTCCTAACTTTTTATTTTGTTTATTCCAGAAAATAGAATCTTGAGTGTCTAGGATTAAACCTAAGCTCAACAAATGAACTGCATAGGTTATTTGTTTAAAGTGGCAAATGCTTGTGCAGAACTAGCCACACTTTTTGAATGAGCAAATAACAGAAAGATGGTGCACCAATGTGTTACAAATTCTCTTAACAAGATTTTTTTTTAAATCAGAGTTTTTAATTTTCCAAATTTGGTTACCTTATCAAGGTTAAAGAACCTAGTCTACCCTACTATTTATCCATAACTGGGGAGAAAGAGATGGATGAAGAAAAGATTTTATATATATGAGAGAGATGAACACAAGACAGGAGAAAAGAGATTATGATTAATAAGAGATACAGAGAGAGAGATTAAAAAAAGGTTTACATGTGAAATAAGTCTTAACAGAGAACATGAGGTCATCCTTAGAGAACAGCATATGTGATAAAACACAAAGGAATGGATGCATAAATGAAGTTAACACATGACAGTCATTTTGATTGCTAAATGCTGTTGCCCTTAAGTACAGCATAGTCACATGACCAACATGGTTGCATAAAACTTATGTGTGTAAATTTTAACTCCTTTTCTTTAGGGTTAAATCTTTTTTGAAAAACCCTGTAATAATAGCTCTCCCATCATGCATTATGTAAGAATGGCCAACATTTCAATTAAAGATGTGAACCGCTTGACTGCTTACAAGGGTGATTTGTTTATAGTGATGAAGGTTTGTATAGAACCAGGCACACATTTTAGATGAGTGGTTAGCAGAAGAATGGTGCACTAATGTACCACAAATTCTCCAAACAAGGCTCATCAGCTTTTAAATTGAAAATTTTTCCTCTTGCCAAGACAAGAGAGCCAAGCCTGCCCTATTAATTTACCCTCAGCTAAGGAAATACTCTATATACCTATTTATATCATCCATGCTATATTTACTGAATGTCAAGTATTTGCTGATAAAATCTTAGTGAATTGATAAGCAACCAAAAAAATAAAAGTGCAGACCCCTAAAGTTTAGATTTGGAAAAATAAAAGAAATAAAAAACTGCATTTATCCCAACTCCTTCCTCCCCTAAAAAAGATTCTACAGTTGGTTTGAATTCAGAGTTTTCCTTTCCTAGACTGGTTGCCTATCCAATGTTAAAAGAGCCTATCTACCCATAGCTGTAGGGAGGCAAATGGATACATACCTTTCTCAAGGGTATTAGTGCAAAGTGAAATGCAGTCAGCTTTATCCAGAATTTGAACTCTGGTCTCCAATTCCATTTCCATGATAACCATTGCACTAAGAATTCCTTGATCACACTGGTATAAGGAGGATATAATGTCCAAGAAGGAAATTCTCTGTTGGTTTTTTTTAAATATCTATTTTACCTTTTAAAATTGAATCAAATTTTTTGATTTGAATAAAGGTGACGTAAGAATCATACTCATTGGACTAATGGGTAGAGTGTTCACCTATGGTCCAGGAGACCTGGGTTCAATCCCAGGTCATGTCATACCAAAGACTTTAAAAATGGTACTTGATACCTCCTTGCTTAACACTCAGCATTATAAGGTACATATCAAGGGTTAAGTGGAGCAATCCAAGGAAAGAAGTAGTGCCCTCCCCTACACCTTGGTGCAGTAGCTATTGAAAAGGGAGCCTTATGGTCACCAACTTTACTTTTTACTTACTAAGAATCAAATTGATATATCTCAACCCAACCTCTCCAAATAAGCAGGATGTGACACAAGGTCAATTTCTTAAGCAGAGCTTAAAAGGTTTGATTGGTTGGGTTTTATGACATATCAACCCTTGTAGGTTATCTAATGCCAAATTCTCTTTATACATATTAAATATATATGATTTGTAAATACATTTTGTAGATAATGTTCTTAAACAAGCCTGAGCTCTTTTTTGCACACAGTTAAATGGTTTCAAGTATTGCTATATAATAGTCACAATTAAACATCAGTCATTTGTTTGCACACATAGTTTGTTCTATTTGACCCATCAATAGGACCCTATCAGGTGCTACTGCTCTGAACTAGAGTGGACCTGAGAGTGATGGCAATGTGAGATTACTCCGCATTCCTCAAAGCTCCAGCATTACTGGAGCCTCACCATCAGATTGTTTAGTGTCATATCCAGGACACTTGTCAGTGGTGGGGAATCTCACCCCTCAGCAGAAAAGCAGTCAGTGTATTTTACATCACCAGTTGACCATTACCCCACAAGAATAGTTGGATGCATACTTTGTATGCAGCTATGTGAAAATGCAAACAGTCTTGTCCGTATAAATTATGCCTTCCTTTTAATATACACTTATTGATCCATGTTAAAAGCACAGTAAGGGTAACCCAAAGCCGAACTCTTTGAGACCCTATTTTTCTGATGCAGGTATCATTAAGGATTAAAAAAAGTTTATGAAACATGTACTCCATATGATATCAGGACAACTTTCAAGAGTGGCTCAACTCTTTATAAACATCTCCTACGAGTCAAACCCCCAACAGAATACTACATGACCAAGAATTGCATATATTCCATTCACTACACAGTGGCAAAGTATATAAAGGCAAGAAATGCCGTTCTCTAAAAGTAAGACAACAGGAACATCAAAAAGCAGTACAAGGGGAAATAGAAAAGTCAGATATGGCTGTCCATATATGGAAAGAAAAAAGAAACCATCTATCCTTGTGGGATAAAGTTAAAATAATCGATATGGAAGAATATTGGAAAAGAAGACATCTTAAAGAAGGGGCACATATGTTGGGCCATGTTGACCTCTTAAGTAGACCAAGTATGGAAATAAACACAATCTGGGAACCAATAATAGAAAAGGCCAAATCAAACTGTTTTTTTAAAGAAAATTTCTTTGAAAATATCAAGAATAAATAATGTCATTGGATTTTATGTTTCAATTCATCTCATGAAGGTTCTTGTAATACTTCTCAGATTGATAGACGTAAAAAACAATGTCATTATTTAAATAACATCTTCATATTTGATCAACAGTCAAGCTTTAAAAATGATTTCCCAGGTTAAGTCATTCCCATACCCAGATAAACAAGGGACACCTGAAGACCAGAGAATACAGTGGCTGAAATGTTGTGTTACAACTAACAACAATAAAGATGAGGATAACAGTCTAAAAAACACTCAAAATGTTTGTTTTTATCACAATCTTTCAATCAATATTACAGATTTCATTGATCTAATGAGTAGAGTGTTCGCCAATGGTCCGGGAGACCAGGGTTCAATCCCAGGTCGAGTCATACCAAAGACTCAAAAAAATGGTACTTGATGCCACCTTGCTTAGCACTCAGCATTATAAGGTAAGGATCAAGAGTAAAGTGGAGTAATCCAGGGAATTGAGTAACGCCCTCCTGTACACTACAGTGTAGAAGCTATTGAAAAGGGAGCCTTCGAGTCGCCAACTTTACTTATATTCTTAAACTACATCAGGAATTCAGGATTTTCTTTGATACTCAAAAAAATTTGTAGTCCATGTGTTTGATAATTTTAGACATGATATCATCATCATCATCACTAAGTCAGCTGCTCGTGGGAATTCCTTTAATTCACTCTTACCATCTGTCCCTATCGACAGGTCATGTAGATAGCATCCATTCACAACACAGAGAATATAAATTTAAATTTTTGCTCGTCAGCCAACAGCAGCGTGTCCAGGTAAAGGAATCCACATGAGAATGCCGATAATGATTTTGTCCCTGCTACACCAGGATGGTTTGGTTTGGTTTGGTGGGTTTTATGGCATATCAACCTTTGTAGGTTATTTAACGCCAAATCAATTTTTATGTAAATAATCTGTTCTATTTAAAACAATTCAATTTAGCATAAGTACACAGTTTAATGGTCAAAAACATTTCCATTTCTAACTATTCAAGCAGTTGTATGTAACAATTTGGTTAAGTGTAAATACAGTTTAATTGTAAGTCATTTCTATTTCAAACTATTCAGTTTTACTCAAACAATTCATTTTAGCATAAGTATGCTGTTAATTCTATTTAACCCATAGATAGGACCCTTAACAGGTGCTACCACTCCAGGCCAGAGTGGACCTGGAAGCGATGGCAATGAAGGGGTACTCCACATTCCCCAAAGCTCCAGCATTGCTGGAACCTCACCATCAGATTGTTTAGTGTCATATCCAGGACACTCGTTGGGGAGGTCTAACCCCTCTGCAGAGAAGCAGTCGGTGTATTCTACAGCCCCAGCCGACTGGGCAACCAGGATGGTTTGTGAAATGGGAAGTAAGGGTATATTTGTATCTGCCTCGCACCAGACAGGACTTGACCCAAACGTCAATTATAGTGTGGGTGAGGGGAGGGAAAGGTCTGGACTATGCTGGTCATTGGCCCACTTATTGCAATGTGGGCCTGATGAACCTTGCTGGATATTGACCCAAACATGGGTCCAGGCACGGATGCCTGATTATAGCTTAAACTGGACCAAGAGGTCCAGAGCTATTCAATGGGGTCAAAGGGGTCAATAATGCAGCTCGCCCACCTGAAGGTAGCCAGGCCCAGCCGAAACCAGGGGCCTTTCAGCCACAAGTCAGCCATTAAGCATTGACAGTCTGGCACACAGCAGGAAAGTGAAATGGGAAGTAAGTGGCTGTACACTTGCTGTTTTGGGGATGCTGCTTCCAGGATTAGTTCAAAACAGCACATAGCATTCTTGTGTAGTTCCCATCTAGCTTCTTAAAGCATTTTGTTTAAGTCCAGATGGTGCAGCCATACAATAGTACTAACTCGGCAACAGCTTGAAAGAAATGCCATTTTATCATATCAGAGAAATCAGTACATTGAAATTCTAACTCTAACATTGATATGAAAGATAGATACTTGTGACAGACAGACAGACAGATGTCTGACTGTGATAGATATGAACAGACTTGAACATGACAACTAACAGAAAAAAACAACTATTTATTACAACACTGACAAACATTAATTTTATCATTTATAATGAACAGGTGTTAAATTGATTGCTGCTGAATGTCAATAAAAGACTTGGTAATGGGCAGATACATTTAATGTAGGTAACCTTTTTGATTCAGATAAAAATGAAAAAAAAAAAAATATTGAAGATTTTGTCAGCATAATTCTCAATCTATTGATTTCAGTTTTATTTTCCTGTGGTTTTTAGGTGTGGTGAATTTTTTTTTTTTTTTTTTTTTGCAGGGATAAGGAAATACTAGATTATGAGGAGAGGTTTTGAAAACTAACAGACAATTTGACCTCCACTTGAATGATTCATTTTAATGGCATGCCAACCTATCTAAGGTTATTTTATAGCTAAAAGTTAGGAAATTGCATTCATTGTATATTTATATTTACTTTTTTGTGTAGTTGTTTCTTAAGAGTTTTTTTTTTCTTTGCCCATAGTTATATGATATCAAGTATTCCTATCGAATGAATAAATACAAATAATTTTCAAATTAAATACTACTAACAATAAAATAAGTGTTGGTCAGTGCCATAGTAATAATCAAAAGTGTACTGAACCGGCATTGAGATAAAAAGTAACAATAATAATTTAGTTTGGTTTAATTAGGTTTTATGACATATCAACCTTTATAGGTTATTTAATGCTAAATCCGTTTTTATACAAATAAACAGTTCTATTTCAAACAATTCAGTTTAGCATTAGTATGCAGTTTAAAAGTACAAACAGACCTGTTTCAAGCGATAGTTTAGTTCTATTTGACCCACAGATAAGAACCTATCAGGTACTACCATTCCAAACTAAAGTGGACCAGGGAGTGATGAAGAGGTACTCCACATTCCCAAAAGCTCCAGCATTACTGAGGCCTCACCATCAGATTGTTTAGTGTCATATCCAGGACACTCGTTGGGGGGAGGATCTTACCCCCTGTACAAAAAAGCAGTCGGTGTATACTGCAGCCCCAGCTGACTGGGCAGTAATAAGATAAAGTAAAACTAGCAATAAACTAATAGTAATAATGAAGAGTGTACCTATCCAGACTGTTGGGATAAAAGGCAATAATAAGATGAAGGAAAAATAGTAATAATATAACTCATCATTCCAAGAGGTTAGGGAATTATTTACATTTGTGTAGTTGTTTCTTAATAGCAGTTTGCACACAGTTGTATGGTTTCAAGTATTCTTATCTAATACTAATAATTTGTACACTGGCTCATTGGTCTAATGGGTAGAGTGTTTGCCAATGGTCTGGGAGACCAAGGTTCAATCCCAGGTCGAATCATACCAAAGACTCAAAAAAAAAAAAAAAAAAAAAAAAAAAAAATGGTACTTGATATATCCTTGCTTAACACTCAACATTATAAAGGTACATATCAAGGGAAAGGAATAGCGCCTTCCCCTACACCTGGGTGTAGTAGCTATTAAAAAGGAAGCTTTCGGGTCACCCTTAACTACGGTCGCCAGTTTTTTTATACGGCTTCATACCAGGCCATTGGGCTAATGAGTAGAGTGTTTGCCAATGGTCCAAGAGACCAGGGTTCAATCTCATACCAAAGACTCAAAAAATGGTACTTGATACTGCCTTGCTTAACACTCAACATTACAAGGTAAGGATCAAGGGTAAAGTGGAACAATCCAGGGAATGGAGTAGTGCCCTCCCCTACACTTCGGTGTAGTAGCTATTGAAAAGGGAGCCTTCGGGTCACCCTTGACTAAGGTTGCCAACTTTACTTACTTATATGGTTTCAAGTAATTATTTCTATTTGATAAAACACAGTTAGTTGTAGCAGTAGAATACACCAATTTCATCTCTACAAAGGGGTAAGATCCCCCCCCACTTAGCAAGTGTCTTAGATATGACACTAAACTGCATCTGATGGTGAGACTCCAGTTCTGGAGCTTTGGGGGAATGTGGAGTACCCCTTCACTGCCATTATTATCAAGTCCACTCAGACCCAAAATGGTAGTACCTGTTAGGGTCCCATCTATGGGTCCAATAAAACCATTTGTACATGAAACCATTTAACTGTGTGTAAATAAATGATTAATGCAATGAATTAAATCATTAATATTAGAGAACCATTTAATGAGCTCTGACTCGTTTAAAAATGTTATCGGCACAATAGTCATTTACAAACCATATTTAATAGATATGTATAAACAGGATTTGACATTAAATGACCTACAAGGATTGATGTGCCATAAAAACCAACCAACTAACCATTTATTTAATAATAATCATTTGTTTGCAAACAGTTTCATGGTTTCAAATAAATAATGATAATCCTAATGAACAATTTTAACTTCACACAACTATTCTTAATATAATGACTTCTAGTTATAACAAGTATTCTTATCTAATACAAATAATTTGACTTACAGACTTATCGATGAAACTATAAATGAATTTGAATCCATAAAGACTGTAGCAGTAATGAGCTACATGCAGCCCACAGAGTTTTCTGAATGACCTGCCTAAGATTTTGATTTTATCATATTTACCCAACCCCTCCGCTCAGGCAGGATATGACACAAGGTCAATTTTTTTTAAGCGGAGTTTAACAGGTTTGAATTCAGAGTTTTCCTTCTCCTACACTAGTTGCCTCACCAAGGCTGAAGAGCTCAGTCTGCCCTACTATTTACCCATAGCTGGAGGGAGAATAATTGGATTCATACCTTTCCCAAGGGTATTAGTGCTATGTGAAATGCAATCAGTCCCATCCAAGATTTGAACTCATGTCACCGTGTCCATTTCCTACGACGATAACCATTGCACCACGGGCACCTCCTGATGGTGAGACTCCAGTTCTGGATTTTGATTTTATAGAAAAGATCTTTAGACAAAAGAAAGGGAAAAAAAAAAAATCAACTTTTCCTATTTCTCAGGCAGACACTTATGCATATGGTCTTCTATAGTAAAAATAGTTGAGGTACCTTCACTTCAACATGAAATAATCTTGATCTTGTTTAATAGTGTGGTCCACTTAATGACAAGCCAGGTCTCATGTGGTCCACCTCTCGAAAAAGGTTACTCATGCCCGGTCTATTGCTTGACACTTAGCTGAATTTTGATCTAAAAAGTCTAGTGTATAGAGATCAATCTATTTTATTAATACTCAGTAATGAATTAAGTGCATTTATAAAGAAGGAGATTATGTTGAAAAATAAATATCTTGTTTCCCTCATTGATGTTTGGTTTATTTAATGGCATATCAACTCCTTATGGGCTAATATCGAAATTTTTTTTAATTTGTAAATGTTTTATTATAAATTTATCCATGAAAAACGAAGTAATCCAAAAGTGATGAATTTATTATGGAGAAAAATTTATTACATGATATTGTATGTTTGTTTATCTAATTGCTTTTCCTTTCTCCTCTTTTTATCCTTTTTTCTTCCCTTCCCCCCTTTTCTCTCTCGTTCTCTTTTCCTTTTCTCCCTTTTCTTCCATATTTCTTCCCTCTTTTCTTTCTTCTCATTCTTCTTTTCCATTTTTCTTTTCAATATGTTGTATATTTTAGTGGTTCCATTTGTTTAACATCCTTGCCTGTACCAATCACATGACAGATTTTCAAAAAAGAACGCTGATTGAATGATTGAACGGTTATATGATCTCTCTTTGAATACACTCTCCTCCTGCTGTTATTGTATTTCATTAAATATCCATCATTGTTCTATCAATGCTTGTTTTACCCTTTTTAAGCCCTGATGAAGGTTCATTAAAACCGAAAGGTTTTAACGTCTACTTTCCTTCATAATAAATTCATCACTTTTGGATTACTTTGATTTTCAATTTTTCTTCATACTGTCAAATTCCTTTCCATTATTTACTTCCAAATCTAACTAGATAAATTTTCAATTTTTCAGTGTAATTATTACATATTTTTTTGTTTGTCTTTTATCACACTTCTGTGTTAATGATAATTATTTGTTCATACATATTTATATGGTAGGTGCCCGTGACGTAATGGTTATCGTCGTAGGAAATGGACACAGCGACGAGTCCAAATCCTGGACGTAAATGATTGCATTTTCACATAGCACTAATACCCTTGGGAAAGGTATGAATCCAATTATTCTCCCTCCAGCTATGGAGGACAGACTAGGTTCTTCAGCCTTAGTGAGGCAACTAGTCTAGGAGAAGGAAAAACTGAATTCAAACCTGTTAAACTCCGCTTAAAAATTGACCTTGTATCATATCCTGCCCGAGTGGAGGGGTTGGTAAATAGGACATATATTTATATAGTATCAAGTGTTCCCATCTAATACAAATGATTTATACACAATTAAATAGTTTCAAGTAACTATTATTTATCAATACATAAATACACCACCAAATTGGTTTTATGTGTCTGTATGAATTCTTATCCAATATTGATAGTTTTCAAAATAATATATTTGGCCTATAGATGAGACTCTAATAGGTACTGCCATTCCAGATCCCAGTGGACCTGGCAGTAATGGCAATGAATAAGTTCTCCACACTCCAAAATTGGATTTGCTTGATAATTTTCATTGTTCCGTTGTTTTGCTTACAGTAATGATATCAAGTATTCCAAATGTAAATAATTTGCATAGTTATACTGTTTCAAGTATTCCTATCAAATACTAATAATTCATACACAATGTTTTCAAGTAACTACTCCTATTTAATAATAATTTATTAGCATTTATATGGTTTCAAGTATTCTTACCAAACACCAATAATTTGCAAGCGATTATATGGTTTCAAGTAACTAATAATTATCTTTTGGAAACAATTGTAGCTTCAAATAACTATTCTTAATACAATTTATTTACAGTTAAAAAGCTTAAATAATAATAATAATTTGTTCACACACATATGGTTTTATGTATTCCTATCGAATACTAATATTTTTCAAACAAATCTATTTGCCCCATAGATGAGGCCATAACAGGAATTACCACTCCCGATTTACAGTGGACCTGGGAGTAATGGCACTAAAGAGGTAACTTCACACTTCCCAAAGCTTCAGAACTGGAGCCTCACCACCAGATACAGTTTAGTGTCCTATCCAGTATACGCCAGTTTTGGAAGTGGGGGGGAGTCTTATCCAGGATGCAATTGGCGTATTCTAAGACTCCCTCCCCGACAAGTTAATTCATTGATGTATGAAAGCATATAGCAAATGAAATAAAAATGAAGGAGACGTGTTTATAGAAAGTTATGAATTAACAAAATCAAATTCATTGCATCAGAGTTCGACATACAGAACGGAATCATCGAAATGGGTTCAGTCTCTCACTGGGATGGTTTTTTGTTTACTTTGTATTAATATTCTCTTATTAAAAAGGTATGAATTCACTTCTATCCACACCCGGTATGGAAAAAATGCTAGGTTAAAACTTTCCAGTTTAATGTCAACATATATGACACTCCATTCTACAGATAGAATTTGACAAAAGTTATTTTTTATAGTGGGAGTTTAGGGGAGAGGAAGGAACTGATATTCGTGGCTTACTGGACTATGCTGGTCATCGGCTCACTGGGTGCAATGTGAGCCAGATGACCCTGCTAGATAAGGACTCACTAAGTACAATGTGAGTCCATACTCGTAGTCTGTTCATAGCTTGAACCAGACTCAAAGGTCTAGTGCTATGCTTGTCAATGATTCTTCGCCCACTAGAAGGTGGCCCGGCCGAAGCATTTTATACAAACCCCATAAACCCTTATTACTGAGCATAACGATCCAATGGTCAAATAGGGAGATGTCCAACAAGTAATTTTCATTTCTCTCCCGAGAATTTTATAAAAGAAAGTGTAAAACTTACTAATTTCAAGTTCAATTTTGATATAATACTAGTAAAAATTAATGTTTCAAATATCAAAAGGATTTAAGAGAAGGTAAGAAAAAAAAGAGAGATAAAGAAAAGAAAGGAAGAATGAAAGAAAAAAAAAGAACAGTGAAAGAAAAAGGAAACAGAAGGATTGGAAGGAAGAGAAAGGGGAAGAAAATAGAGAGAAAAATGAAAGAAAAAGATAAAAAAGAAACAAAAGAGAGGAAAAGAAAGAAAAATATGAAAGAGTTAAAAAAAAAAAAAAAAGAGAGAGAAGAAAGAGTAAAAGAACAAAGAGAAGGAAAAGTCAAAGAAAAATAAGAGAGAAAGAAAAGAAATAAAAGAATCAAATTAGACGTGAACTTCAGAATACCAAAAATAGCGGACAATAGCTAAATTAACTTTTATGATGCGCCTACTGAATATCAAACTCACTACCAATAGCTTGCAAGACGGACAAGCAAAAATGAGCATGTGATTCCGATCACAAAAGAAAGGATAAATTGAATGTTAAACACAAACAAATTTTATAAAAATCAAATTTTCGTAAAAATTACCAATAAATCAAAACCAACACAGAAAAAAAATGAACTAAAAAATGTCTTGTATACATGTGTCTATGTTTTAAATCAAACCAAATCAATTCATTTTTATCAGTTAAATTGTTTAAAAATAAATACTCACCTGTAGTACAACCAAACAAAAAGGTGTTTTTTAAAGTTTTAAAAACATTAAATTTCTTCATTTTGGCTTTTTTATCCATTTCTGTTGACTGTAAGAAGCACTCAGGTAATAATATAAGTATAAATTCTTCCTTGTTTGCAAAATTTAGATAATCTGGATAGATAATTGGCCTTCGGGCTTTTGACCTTGTGTCAAGTTGTGTCTGGTGGGAGGCAGCGACAAATATATGGATAGATAATAGTTGTATCTTTCTCATAATCGACCAGTTGTAGTCTGACGTAAAACTTTTTCCGATATAGAAAATAAAATTTTTTTTTTTTAAATCTCTCTCCCTCCTCTTAAAGAGGAAGATGTGGGGGGGGATCGGTGAGCCAAAAGAAGATTTGAATATTTTCATTCATTCATTCATTCATATTTTTTTTAAACAAGGTGAAGAGGATAGGCAGGACAGTCCGTTTACGTAAAGCAATGAAAAATGTTTGTATCTAATAATAGAGCAAGGAAACGAGTTGTTCTAGACGGTCCCACCAGCTGCCCAGTATATAGGGGGTAGCAGGTTATTATATTCAATACAACCTATCCTTGTCATTGTAACTACTAATACCCTCTACCTACCACTGTATGGATGTTTTATTTCATCTCCCTGCATTCATTACATAAAAAACTTAATGTCACAATCAAAACAACTCACTTTCTCGTTGTTATTTTTTTACGAAGATCTGCTTAGTCTGGCCCACAGACATTTGATTGTAATTTACAAATTTTTACTTAGTCTGGCACAGGGTCTGAAGTATTGAGCACTTAAGAATCAATACCACTAGGAAAGGTCTGCTAAACTGGCTCACTAACCCTTACAATAATAGAGACCCCCCCTTATTTACTAAGCTTTACTCAGAATGGCACAGAATCTGAGGTATGGGGCACTTACTGAGAACCAATTTCACTTGCAAAGATCTACTAAACCGGCTCGCTAACTTTTAGAATACACTAGACACATGCAGTATACTGACGTTCTCGAAGAGACGAATCCAAGGAAATTTTAGTAAAACAAGATATGAAAAAAAAAAAAAATTGGGAAGAACCAAGATGGCGTCTTGAACTGTCACCATCATCGTGTCGCGCTGCTATCATGGATCTCCCTGACCCTCTCTTGCCACACGTCTCTATTGTCCATCGCTCCTGACAGGTCTTCCAGGCTACATCTTGTGTCGGCACAGAGCTGTTGTAGATAGGTTCTAGCTGGTCGTCCTACCTTTGCCCGTCCATGTGAAGGGGTCCACAGGAGTATATCGCTTAAGAGTTCGTCTTTACTTCTCTAGCAGTGTCCCGCATGTCTGGTTCGTTTCGCTTTGATAGTTTTCGTGATGGGTAGTAGGTGGCCGTACTGCTGCAGTTTTGTGGGCTGTTACTTCCAGTACTTGTTCAATATAGCTTGCAACATTCTTGTGTAATTGCCGTCAAGCTTTTTCTCCATGCGTTTTGTTAGGGTCTATGTGGGGCATCCATATAGCAGTATCGACACGACCGCTGCTTGGAAAAAAATTGCGTTTTATTTTACCGGTCAGATCTGACTTTCATATAACCGATACCCTATCGATAGCTGTCTATGCCTTTGCTAGTCGCGTGTTGATGTCATTCTCGGTTGATGAGACGCTGTTTCCGAGGTAGGTGAACTTGTCCACTAGTTTCAAAGGACCACTCTTTAGTGTGGACATGTCGCTTCTTTGATTAAAGCACATGTATTTTGTCTTGTCTGCGTTGACATGGAGGCCTATGTTACCTGCTGCTCGTTCCAGACTATGTAGCAGGGATTCGGCTGAGGCGGGTGTATTTGCTAGAAGCGCTATGTCATCGACGTTGTCCGCGTCTGTAATAGTTTGTGCAGGGTATCTTCTTTCCTTTGCCAGCTTGAAACCGTTTTCTTCCATTAAATCTATGAACGTTCTAAGCACGTGGTCTAGGTAGATATTAAACAGGTAACGTGTCTCCTTGTAGCACACCTGTTACAATGTCGAAGTAGTCTGTGTCTCCATCCGGAGAGCGGACTTTTACTTTCGTGTTTTTATATAGCATCATTATGGCTGTGACGGTTTCTTTGGGGGAGGCCGTAGACAAGAAGTATTTGCTCATCTTCCCTCCGTGTGTGGAGTCAAATGTCTTGGAGAAGTTAACGAATAATATTGTTACCTCAAGGTTTTTATCACGTACACCTTCTAGAGTTCGACAGATAGTCAAAATTTGTGATGTGGATCGATTTCTCCGAAAGCCATTTTGGGTCTTCCAAAGTATTTTCTCAATTTTCGGTTCTATGCGGTTGCATAGTAAAGCATTGTAGATTTTGGCGGCTATGGATGTAAGGGTTATATCTCGGTAGTTCCGGGCTATTTCGAGGTCAACCTTCTTAGGGAAAGGGAGAATGCATCCCTTTTTCTATCTGTCTATTGTGTTTTGATTATATGTGGCATTACAGTGTCGAAGGAGCATGTCGTCAAATTCCCTGGTCTTCCATACTTCAGAAGGTATTTCATCAAGCCCTGCTGCTTTCCTATTTTTAATTTTTCTTAGTACTGAGTCAAGTTCTTCTTGCGTAACCACTTATTGTATGATACCGTAAATAAAACCCTTTCTTAACCGCTAAGCAGGCGTTGTTCATTACAACTGAACGGGACTTCGAACAGACAACAAAAATTGGGAAAACTACATCCTTCTATGAAAACTTATAAACGAAAAAAAAAAAAAAAAAAATGGGCAGTTACATGCCACGCAGTGACATTCTTCGCGTTACTTTGTGTCCTGTGGTGGGGCGCTCTCGACCGGCTGTGGTTGCATGCCGCACAGTTCGTTCGGGTGTGTTCCACCACTGGATACACCCCCTCTGGCCTCAGGGGGCCGTCCCCCCAGGCTTTAACCCTCTTCGGAAGGTTGGGTTTATCGCCCGACGCCCGAGGCGCCCCGAAAAGGGGAATGCCGACGGGGTCCGAGGCATTTTTAGAATTGCCTGTCGTGTTGGGCTTTGACCCAGCGACAGGACCCACCTTAAAAACGGCCTTGTGCCACATTCGTACGCTGATGGGACGTAGGATAAATATCGCTACGCAGTGACATTAAGAAGACAGAAAAATAAATTCCATTCAAGTACCTGCTACATTCTTGTCCAAGCTAAAGTTAAATCGCTGAAAATAAACAACTAAAAGCACAGGAATAAAATAAGTAACATTGTCTTTAATCTTTTATCGTTAAAATTTTCATACGTTGTCAAAATTTTTTTTTTTTTAAATGTCCAAAGCGATCGCTCTGGGAGGTTTGCGCCCATCACAACATTTACAGTAAGCGAACCAGAAACACTGCATCAAAGATATGAAATCTGGAAAATGGATTTGGGAATCTATATCACAGCTGTCTGCAACGCTGAATAAAAAAAGGGTTGTATTACTATTAACAGGAAGAAAAGGCCAGTGTGAAATATGGGGAAATTTCACAGAACAGAAGATGAAACAAGGGGCAACTTGGAATAAGTAAAAGGGACGCATACCAGGGGTATACTGACTTATAGGAGTAGTCAGGAATAAGACGAGACGTTGAATGGTGGTACACCTTTTAGTACCGACAACCACAGTGTACCAGCCAATGATCATCTTACTCCCGATTCGGTCTTTCATGACAAGCCTTCTGCACCCCCAATCAGCACAACATCGAATCCAAACAGGGACACTTCAACCAAATCACCTAGAGTAAGACAAGCGCCAGCACGGCAGAAAGATTTTGCCATGTCTGAAGAAAACTTCTTATCAAAAAGAGAAAACAAAAATAACTGTGAGATGTAGTATATTGGGATTCTCGAAGTGACGAGATCAAGGGAATCTCGGTAAAACGAGATATAAGAAAAAGGAGAGAACCAAGATGGCATCTTGAATTGTTACACACTACTTATTGTCTCATACCGTAAATAAAACCCTTTGTTAATCGTTAACCTGGTGTTGTTTACTACAGTATATTAGTTTACTAAGCTTTGCTTAGTCTGGCACATGGGTCAAATATTGCTTCCACTGTCTGTTGTTACAAAGTGGTTACCCGTCTAAGGTTTATTGCTGCTTAACCAGAGTGATCTGATGGGAACTGGAACTTGGCCATCAGTTTTTTAGTATTATAGCTGCCATTTACTAAGCTTAGTTCAGTTCAAGCCCAGAAGCTTAGGTCACGCAGTGAGAATCAAACTCACTATCAATGGTTTCCAGGTCTAATTACACAATGTAAAGCACCACTTCCATTATAGTTAATTAATCAGCTTAATTCAGCCGACACAAGTGTTGGACACCCAATGAGGAACAAAATTATCACACAGTAGTAATGTTCGACAATACAAACTTGCGAAATGAAGTGGCATTTAGAGCACCCATTTAGGACCAAACATCAAATAGAAAAGTAATTTTTTTAAAATGCAATAGGACATTAATTAAGGTGAGTCAAAAGTTTTGCAATATTTTGATACATGTTCGTTAGCAGCACATATATCATGTGACCAAAGGAGTTCAAAACAGTGGAGGTACCTGCTGTGATTGGTAGTATCGTGGTAGTTGGTGAGCCGACATGTTGTGCATTGCTTTTGTTTGATTTGAAACTTATGCTTTACGAGTTCAAACCAGGTCATCATGACTGAAACAACCAAAACAATCATTGTACAAAAGGCGAAGAAACAGTTAATGACAGTACAGTAAGTAGATAGTTCAAGAAATTTTGTTCGAGTAGCAAAAAGTTCGATAGTCGAGACCTAAAACCATGGATTCTGAGGCCGTGCTCCAAGCCATAAAGGCAAATAGAGCGAGTAGCACTAGAAAATAATCAAGCAAGGTTGATATTTCATAGTCCAATGTGGCTCGTCACCTTCACGATCTCTGCAAAAAAAAAATCTGCAGCTGTCAAACTGGACCTGATGTCACTAAAATATTGCAAAACTTGAGTCACCAAGTAATACAAGATAAACATCAATTCCATTGGTATATCATGTTTACTAGACTTGATCAAAAAGTATTGAGACTGAAGATTTATCTTTTGATTTTAAAATTCAAATGAAGATGTGTGGATAATTAAGTTGGTTTCCTTGCTTAATGGAAAATCAGCCTTTGTGGGTTATTTAATGCCAAAACCATCCTTGTAGAAAAACAGAAGTAGTATTCAACCCGTAGATGAGGGCTAAGAGTAGCAGTCAACCCGTAGGTGAGGGCTAAGAGTAGTAGCCAAACCGTAGGTGAGGGCTAAGAGTAGCAGCCAACCCGTAGGTGAGGGCTAAGAGTAGTAGTCAACCCATAAGTGAGGGCTAAGAGTAGTAGCCAACCCGTAGGTGAGGGCTAAGAGTAGTAGTCAACCCGTAGGTGAGGGCTAAGGGGCCAAGGGTATTAGTCTGAAAGTTATTGTGTTAGCACGACAGGAGTTTAAATGCAGACAATTGACCAATTTATACCATAGTGATATCTAGACAAGTCAGTACCAATTTTTTATCTTAATAGCTAGCAACTTGGAATTAGTAAAAGGGACGTATACCAGGTGTTAATATCGCAGAGGTATACTGACTTATAGGAGTAGTAAGGAATAAGACAAGACGTTGAATGGTAGGTTGGGTTTTAGGGCATATCAACCCTTGTAGGTTATTTAATGCCAAATCTTGTTCGTTCATATAAATATATATTATTTGTAAACAACGTTTACAGGTAACATTTTTTTAAAGTGCCAGAGCTCATTTCTTTGCACAAAGTTGAATGGTTGCAAGTATTGCTATCTATCACAAATAATTCTATTCAACGCTATTCACACAGTTAAATTGTTCTAAGTCTTGTTATGTAACACCAATAATTCAGTTTTTGCACACAGATTAATAGTTTCAAGCAGCATTAACACAAATAATTCAATATCACTTATTTCTTTGCACACAGTTAAATTCTTAAACATTTCTATTCGATCCACTGATAGGACCGTAACTTGTAATACCACTTAGGGTCAGAGTGGACCTGGGAGTATTTGTTTTATAATATTGATACAGATACAGGTGGTACGAACGAGTTTGTTTCTTTCTAACTTTAGTCCTAGGTGACATGAGGACAGAGACACAATTCATAAAAGCCTATGTGAACCATACTATACTGACCCCTCCCCAAAGCACGGCGCATCTTGTGGTGTCTAAGATCTCAACTCATCCCTGTCGGTCGAGACCGATTCTGATCTACTTTGATCAAATCCGAAAAAAACCAGCCGCGCACTTCAACGGTCGAATTTTAACTGTCTTTTCAAAATCTTAAAATTCCCAGGACCATCTCTTTCGGACATGATATCATCCACTCACTCAATTCACTCCAGCCCCATTTCTTGTCTAGGGGTTTATTATGACAGATGATGATTGACATATCCTTTCCGAGCGAGCGTAAGAGTGCACCATCTGACTATCGCACTTGAACTAAGAAACACTGAGTAGTTCAAAGCCTTACAAAACTAAATAATCAAATATAATTAACAAAAAATTATTAATATAAAAGAATCCGGGACACTCGTAGGAGGGGGTTCTTACCCCTCTGCAGAGATGAAGTCTGCATATTCGACAGCCCCAGTTCAATAGGCTAGCAAATTTAAGTGAAACACAGAAATGTACAAGTGCAATACTCTGCATACACACCAGACCTTTAGTTCTGTGCAACTTTTCTTTGTTATCAACACTGAAAATTCAGCTTAAGGATAACATTTGCTAAGGACATCCAAAGAAATACAACAGTACAGCCTTTTACGAAAAGAAGAGTTTCAGACAATGGTTTTCTTCGGTTTTATGGCCTATCAATCATTGTAGGTTATTTAATGCCAAATCCTCTTTAAATGTATATATTAAATATATATGATTTGGTTTGGTTGGGTTTTATGGTATATCACCCATTGTGGGTTTTTTAATGCGAAATCCTCGTTATACATATATATTAAATATATGATTTGGTTAAGTTCTATGGCATATCAATCATTGTAGGTTATTTAATGCCAAATCCAGTTAATATATACATTATATATGATTTGTAAACACATTTTCTTGATAATATTTTCAAACGAACCTGAGCTCATTTTTTTGTACGCAGTTAAATGGTTTCAAGTACTTCTATCGAATATTAATAATTCAACTTACAATTAATCATTTGTTTGCACACAGTTAAATAGTTTTCAGTATTACTATGTAACAGTAACAATTTAACATTAGTCATTCGTTTGCACTCATTTAAATAGATATACATGATTTACAAGAGATTAGTCAGTCATTTTATAATGATAGAATAAATTTGTCTGCACACGAGTATTGATATTGTTTTCACACAGTTAAAATGGTTACAATAATTACTAACACTTATAATTCTATTCGAAATCAACCACTTGGTTCAAAGAATTGCTATGTATAACTAACAATTCAATTAAACATCATCCCTTTGTTTACACACACTCAAATGAACACACAGTTCTATTTTAAACATTTCAATTTAGCATAAGTACATAGTTTAAATTTGAAAGTTTTATTTGATCCATAGATAGGAACCTCTCAGGTGCTACCATTTTGAGGCGGAGTGGACCTAGAAGCAATGGCAATAAGGGGGTATTCCATATTAAGTAAAGCTTAGGCATTACTGGAGCCTCACCATAACATTATTTAGTGACATATACGGGGCACTCGTTGGGCTGGGGGCTTTACCTCTCTGCAAAGATGCATCCAGTGTATTCTACAGCCTCAGGCGATTGAACTGTATATATATATAAGTTGTAAAGTAAAGTTGGCGACCTTAGTCGAGGGGGACCCAAAGGCTCCCTTTTCAATAGCTTACTACATCAAGGTGTAGGGGAGGACGCTACTCCATTCCCAGGATTGCTCCACTTTACACTTGATCCTCACCTTATAATGCTGAGTGTTAAGCAAGTCAGCATCAAGTACCATTTTTTGAGTCTTTGGTATGACGACCTGGGATTGAACACCGGTCTCCCAGACCATTTGCCTAGTATATACAAATATACATACACAATATACATTTTCATATATATATATATATATATATATATATATATATATATATATATATATATATATATATATATATAATGCATGATTGTGTGTGTGTGTGTTTGTTTATAGTCACACACACGAAAGTGAATGCAACTTGAGTTTGACGTGTAACCAGGAGAGTGAGTTGCATGCTGTCAAATGTCAGGTCTCTTTTCACACCAGTGTCCTTGTTGACAAGTTCCTGACCTCTGGTAGACATTGGCGCCAGGGTATCTGGTGTCTTTTCTCACAGATCTCACACTACAGCTTGCTCACATTTATGTCATTCACAATATATATATATATATATATATATATATATATATATATATATATATATGTGTGTGTGTGTGTGTGTGTGTGTGTGTGTGTGTGCGCGCACGCGCACACACAAAGGAGAAAAAAAAATAACAACAAAGCTGAAACATGAAATAAATACAATAAAGTTCCTTGTTGAGTGACCTATGAAAAACTTTTCGTAATCTGTTTCATGTATTTTCCTTTAATCATAAGGGGAAAAAAAATTAGCTGTAATCATTTCCTTATAGTCAGAAATACATATATCTGTCTTATGAAGACATTTTTAAAAACCTTTTCTTAAAAGACAAAAAACATAAAAATCAGGCTAACACTAGATTTTTTAAATATATAATTGTATGTATTAATTTCCTATATTATCAATTCTAAAACTAGTTGGTGTTCTATGCTAGTCATTGTAATGGCAAAATTAATTATAAGTATGTTTTTGATGTTCCAACTATCAATGTGGCCAAAAACCTGATATTGGCTAACAGAAAATGGGCTGCTCTATCGAAGACAATGAAAAAACTAATACCACTCGAATTTTAGAGAGAACTTCATGGAATCAAACTGACCCACAACAAAAATATGGTCCTAATTTAGCTCCCTCCGGTTATTCATTGGTCTGACCCATATCTCAGCAGCCAAGCAAAGAGAGAGTGAAGAAGTTCTTCCCCTTGAAATGAAAAGAACTATCGT